>JBBPMC010000827.1:0-13605 GCA_038090115.1 Strobilomyces echinocephalus
GCGAGAACGGCCCCAAATTACGACAGCGAGACTCCCGCAGCACCATGACCACGCAGCCTTGACCCACACTCGGCCGACTGGACCGGTGCCACCTGCGACCCGGATGACGAGAGCCGTGCCTCCGCAATCTAGACACTCCTAAGAGAATAGAATACTTTTGACACCACCGAAACGTTGGGCAGCTCGTCGAATGAAATACGACCATGGCTATGCTCGAAGGGAAAGGCACTCGTCTGCATGCAAAAGTCGGCGCCTCTTGGCTCGGAGTTCAGCGAAATTCTGTCCGCGCTCGACCCGCGCGGTAGTTATTCGGTCGACGAGTGAGTCGGCTTATAGTCTCGGAATCTCGTTCATCCCCGTCTGCAGGGTCTCCTTTGCCAGCGCGCTCCCCCACCCCAACAGCCCACCTTCCCCCTTGAACGCGTTCGAAAGGAAGAACACCAATCCGAGTCCCAAGTTTTCGATCTTGGTCGCCTTGACGAAGATCTCTTCCACCGCCCCTCGATTACGCATCCGGTCGTCGACGCCGTCCGTCGATGCAGGCGACGAC
This sequence comes from Strobilomyces echinocephalus, assembly GCA_038090115.1. Lineage (NCBI taxonomy): Eukaryota > Fungi > Basidiomycota > Agaricomycetes > Boletales > Boletaceae > Strobilomyces > Strobilomyces echinocephalus. The sequence goes on from JBBPMC010000827.1 coordinate 551, forward strand.
GCTTGACTCGCAACCAGGATCTGCACCAGGAGCTCTCGAAGGAACGTCCGCGTTTGAGGCTTCAGCACGGTGAAATCGACGGGCTGCGCGTAGCGCGGGTCAGCATAACCTCGGCGACGCACAAGGAAAGCTACCTTGAGAATGGTGATGGGACAGCAGTCCTTGGCGATCCACCACCCGTACGCCTTGGCGACGTTCTTCATCCGCGACGACGAGATGGACTTGAGCTCGAACCGACCGTCGTCGTCTTTGAGGTTCTTGACGACCTCGGCGCCCCCCACGTTGGTTTCACCCAGGTCCCGAAGGAAGTCCCACATGCAGAACTGAAGCGTGATCTTGTAGGAGTGCGACTTTTGACAGAGCTGCTGGCAGACGAGGGCGTAGTACGGGTTGTACGACTTTTCCTAGAGTACGGGAGTTGGGGCTCGTGTAAGCGTATGGATGAAGTGACGCACGTTGCCGCAACAATGAAGGATGACGCGAACGATCTCGCGTTGCTGTACTTCGGTCAGGTTGAGTTGCGCCAAACGTTCACAGGCATCCAGATAGTCCTGAGATGTCGCACGTGAAAAAAACCGTGCAGTATGCTCAATATAAACGTACGTCGCTGCTCATCAAAACGACAAAGATGCTCCGTCGAATGTCAGTGTTCATGCCTTGTTTCCGTGCCAGCTTGACGAGTGCCATATCGTTGACGTCTACCGCGTCGACCTCGGCCTGTTTCATGGGGGCAGAGCGCTGCTGGTCAACCAGAGGGTCGCCTCCCCAGGCGGCCCCAACAAGCCACCATTTTCCTTTTGTCTCTGCGGTGCGGAGGTCGTCCAACGTCACCCGGAGCGCTTCGTGGGCTTGTACTAGCAACAGGTCGGTATCTCTCGAGGAGGACAAGTACAAGCAGGCTCACCGTGATGTTTCTTCCCGAGTCCCGTCAAGAATTTCTTCATGCGCTCAACGGCGTCACCTCCTTGATGCTGCGTCGCGCTCTTCTTGGTCTTGTTGTTCTTGAGATTGGTGAGCGTCTCGATCATGAACTTGGTGCGCGAACTACACGAGTCGCATCAACGAATGTTCGCCGACAGTAGAGAGATAAGGATCACCTCAAGTCGTCGCCCTGGCTTGCGATGCGTGCCTGAGCAAGCGTCACGATGTCCTTGAGCGCCAAGGGATCGTCTTGCCGGAGTTGCTGTCCGGAACCTGTCGACGTAAACCAACGAAGGACGAGAGTCGACGCCACCACTCACTCCTCAGAATCTTCAACAGCAGCTCGACACGGAATTCGGAAAGGGTCTTGCCGAGCAGATCCTTGATGATGTCGTACAAGAGAATGCACGAGATCACTTGGAAATTGTACAGCTCTGACAAGAGGACGATGAGATTGGAGCATTCTTTCCCCCGCTCTTCGGACCGTGTTGTGGTGTCCATGACGTCGCTTTCGTAATCTCGAAGGTGACGCTCGTAGACTGACACGACGTTCTGAACGACAAAAGCGGCTGGGGAGACGAAAAAATCCGACTTAATACACGGGTATCTAAGCTGGATTGCGCTTACCGAACTCGACGCCAATCAGCCTGTGCAGACTAGATATGAACGCAGCATGTAAGACGACGAACGAATCAAGGAGCATCGAATGAGAAGATATGCCGTTGATTATTAGGGTAGTCAAGGCGGACGTGATGTCTGTGCGAGTGTCAGTAGGATGTAGTGTTGTGAAACGAATGCTTGACCGTGCCGGCGATGGTTGCGATACACTTGCTCCACGGCGTCCAGCACTGTTGACATGTTTTGCTCGCTCATTCTGGACACGGAAGAATGAGCCAAGCGCGACAGGGAGCATATGCGACCCACCGGTTGATGAGACCTTTAAGCTGACGGCTGAGTTTGACGCCGTCCTCACCTTCGTTCGCTGTGGATTGCTTCCTGAGACTAGGCGGGATGTAGCGTGCTGTAGATTGTCGGTATCCTGCTGATCTGCAAGGTAATGCATACCCAACGGTTGTGTCTCCCCTTTGACATCCGTAGTCTCATCGTGATGGATTTGCTCGCCACCGCTCGCATCAAAACCGCTCCACTCTTCGTCGTCTTCGTCATCTGTCACACCGCTTTCAACGAGATCGTCTTCATCCTCGAAGGCCTCGTCGTCCGTCACTTGTCCAACGTCAATATCTTCAAAAGATTCTCGATCCGAACCATCGTCGGACCCATCCGCAGGGTCGAGTAAGCCGCCCTCGAGCTCGTTGGCGAAATCCAGCAAATCTGTGCGCGCGCGTCTCGACCCCCTAGTCCACACACAAGCAAGCAAGAGCACGCACCGCCGAGTCCGTCCTCCTCGTCCGACTTGCTGCGCTTCCCGTCGTCGGCATAGCCGAGCTTGGCTTCGAGGTACGCGATATAGGCGTCTTCGTCCGCCTCTTCGCGCGTCTGAGGAACGCGCGGTGCGCCTCGGGCAGGGCGTGGCGTTCTGCGCGCGGAACGCGCCGCGAGCTTCTCGAGCGCCGTCGGAGTCGTCTTGTTGGCGCGCTGTGTTCGCGCGTCGGGGCGTGCGGACGGTGGGGCGGCGGCGGCGTCGAGACGCATCGTCTTGCGGCGTTTTGGCGCGGGCTCGTCGACGTGCGTCTCGTCCGTCTTGCGTTTCTCCGCATGCGAGAAACGCGCCGCCTTGCGTTGCTTACGATCCAGTTTCTCCTGCTTCCGCGCGTCCTTGCGCGAGACGTGGCCAGGTTTGTTCTTCCCGCGATGCGCGTGTCCTGGGGGCGGAACCGTTTCGGAACTGGCACACTAGAGAGGACGTCACGAAGAAGATCCGCACCTGCATCGATGTGGTCCAAGAGGGACTGGGGCAAACTGGGACCCTGATGTCGGTTCGTCCTCATGGATCGTGCTCTGGAAGTGAGTTTCCAGAAAAGGAAGGTGCGGTAACCCTTGGCTACGGGCCGGTTCGCCGTCGGGCGTCATTGAGGGGACGCGTCATCTCGTTCCGGTGTTCGGACCATGCCCCCGACGCGTGCCCACCGCCTCCTTCTGCACGCCGCATCCTCGAGGCCGACGTGCTCGCACATATCTCGCACCGCCCGGTCCAGCATTCCAGTTAATGGGTATGGGTATACGTGGTCGAGTAGTACATGGAAACGAGACCCAGTACAAATGAATAAATATCTAACGAGACAACAGGGTTTGCATGATGAAAAAGTTGCGTGAAACGTGGGGGAATAAAATACAGTGATAACCAAAACAGAAGCAGGCTTGTAGAATTTGAACGTGACGCTCTTTTGCGAATCGTGACGGTCGTAGTGGTATCATCGCTGATCGAGCATGTCCATCGCCGACTCCAAGATGACTTTCGGTCGAAGCAACAGTCGTCGCTCGACGCTCTCTTCCTGCAACGACGAAAGGTCTGCTGTCCCTTTGCGCGTCGAGCACCGAAGGCCCAGCTCGGTCGTGCAAAGCACCGCTCCACGGGGCGTCCCATAGTCCTCGAACGCGTCCACCATCTCCTGCGCGTCAAACGGCCGGCCGCTGTCTGCTCCGATCACCTCAAAGTTGGTGGACATGATTTCCTCTCGGACGATCCGCGCTATCCGACACGCCGAATGGGAGATGCACTTGACCTGACTTGCGAACCGCGTGCGAAACGCTTCCCGGAAGGATTGGCTCGAGTGGGGGCTCGCGCTCCCGCAGATGAGAAAGAGATCGAACGACCAGCGGAATATCGTCTCCGTCATCTCGTTGACGGCGTAGTCGGCTAGCTCCGGATGGAGCTCATGGATGTGCTTGTGTGCAAGGGCGCGCCATCGGTTTGACGTGGGTTGTGGTTCTGATGGACGGGACGCCACATGAGGTCCGGAAGAGTGGAGTGATGAGAACGAGACTGCGTACCTGACAGGAGCATGCGGGTATAGAGCTGCGTTAGGGTGATATTGGCCTTGGACTGATATCCGATGCAGAACGATGAAAGGGCGCGAGATACGCAGTACGAAATGCAGCCCTGGAGAGCGATCTGGACCAGCATCGGGTCCTGGGAATGATCGCGAGCGAGCAACGTGCGGGTGAGAGAGACGCCGAGACGGGACGAGACGTCGTTTTGGGTCTGGGACATCTTGGGCTGGGTGTGACGCTGCTTGAGAAAAGTGCAGAGCTCGACGGCGGAGGCGGCGAACTGGAGGATCTCGGAGTTGAGGTCCTGCACGGCCTGGATGACCTGTGCGCCGGACCAGAGGTCGGTCTTTGTGAGGAACGTCTCCATGCTCTTGGCGTGGGCGTGCTCCTCCTCTGAGACGGTGGACATGTTGTCGGCGGGCGTGGCGACGCGACGCGGGACGCCGTTGGGTTCTTCGTGGTGCTCGGACCAGTCTGCGCTGAGACGGATCTGCTGTGAGAGCATGGACTGGGACGAGTTCGACCGACGGCGCATGTCCTGGCTGCGCCGCCGGTCGAGGGACGAGGACGAACGCCCGCCGGCGAGACGGTCTGCGACGAGCTTGTCGCGTTCCCTTCTGAGGGATTCGAGCTCGAGGTCGCGGGACCTCAGCGTGTCCCTGGTGTCCTTGAGGGTCTTTTCGAGGAGCTTGTAGCGCTCCTCGAGACGTGCGAGCTCGAGGTGGGAGCGGTGCAGATCGTTCTTGGCGGCGTCGTGCTCGCGTCGCATGGTGTAGAGGGTGCAGGCGGCGGCAGAAGCGCCGAGGGAGCGGCAGGAACACGAGCGGGGACAGTGAGCGCGCCGTGGGGCATGCAGCCCGACGGGGGACTGCTTCTGGGCCGGGACGGGGGACGGGTCTCTGGGGGTGAGCGGGACGTGGTCGTGGTCCGAGTCCGAGTCGGCGTCGGGGGCGGGGACGGAGGCGGGGACGAGGGCGGGGCTGCGGAGGGCGAAGAACTCGACGGTGGTCTCGAAGAGGTCTCGGAGGGGCAGCATCGATAAACCGGAGATAATCTGATCGGCAACACGGCGATTTATTACCTCTGGGCTGCAACGAGGCTGCCTCGTGTCTTGTGCCCATCATGAAGCCCGCGTCAGACGTGCGCAAGCCCTACACCGGGCCCGTCCGCGCGCTCGTCGTCGCCCTCGACGTCGGGACCACCTTCAGCGGCGTCTCCTACGCCATCCTCGAGCCAGGCGAGATACCCAAGATCCATGGCGTCACCAGGTCCGTTCTCCCTCGCAAGCGCGCCCGTTCTGTCGCCCATCGCCCAGCGCAGATTCCCCGGCCAGGAGCACGTCGCCGGCAACAGCAAGATACCCTCCGTCCTCTACTACGACAGGGACGGCACCGTCATGTGTGCCGGCGCAGAGGCCGACAACGCCTCCGTCACATCGCAGGCCGAAGACGAGTGCTGGATCAAGGCAGAACTGTGCGTCTCCTCGCGTTCCCCCCGCCGTCCCGCTGACCCCCTCACACAGCTTCAAGCTGCGTCTGAGACCCAAGTCCATGAAGCTCAACATGAACGGCATGCGTCTCAGCGCGCTCCCCCGCAACAAGTCCCCCGTCGACGTGTTCGGCGACTTTCTCCGATACCTCTTTCGCTGCACGCGCAGCTTCATCATCGATACCCACGCTAACGGCAAGGCCCTCTGGCAGGCCGTCGAACACGCGATCGAGTTCGTCCTTAGCCACCCAAACGGTTGGGAAGGCGCGCAACAGACCAGGATGCGTCGTGCCGCGGTCTATGGTGGCTTGATCCCGGACACGGACGAAGGTCGGGCGCGGATCCGGTTCGTCACAGAAGGCGAGGCGAGTCTCCACGCGTGCGTGCAGAGCGGGCTCGCCGCGGACGTCCTCTCGGTGCGCGCTCCGTGTCTCCCCGGTCACCGCTCGGATCCCCGTTCATCCCCTCTGCCCTAGAACCCTTCCAGCGGCTTCCTGGTGGCTGATGCAGGTGGTGGCACCCTCGACATCAGTTCCTATGCTGTGCGTGGGACGACTCCGCTCGTCATCGAAGAAATCGCGCCGCCAGATTGTCAGTGCGACCCATATTAAGAACCTTGTTCTCAACGGCTAATTTCGGCTCGTCAGGCATATTCGCAGGGTCCGTCTTCGTGAGTCGGAGGGCAAGAGAGTTCCTCGCGGGTACGTTCGAGCAGCACCCTACGGAGGCGAAACTCAACCCTAGCCAGAGAAGCTCAAAAGCTCCAGATACGGATCCTCCGACTCTATCGACCACATCACCAAACGGTTCGACGAAACCACCAAAAGGCTCTTCCGTGACAAGAACGACATCCAATGGGTCCCCTTTGGTTCCCCGCTCGACAAGGACCTGGCCGTGGGCATACGCGGTGGTTCTCTCAAGCTCACCGGGTATGTCGCTCCCGTCCAACGCACGTTTTTCGGCTCACCACGAACTCAGTGCGGAGGTAGCGGAGCTGTTCGAGCCATCCATACAAGCAGCCGTCTCCTCGATCAAGTCACAGGTGGCGGCGTCTCAGGGCATGATCAAAGTAGGTCCACGTGCTGATCAGACCTGCGCGTCCTCAATCCTCGGCAGTCCGTGTGGTTGGTAGGAGGATTCGCAGCCAGCCCTTGGCTCTTTACCCAGCTTAAGGAGCGTCTCGCGTCCATGAAGATCACAGTTAGTCGACCTGACAATCAAACGTGAATCTCCCTGATTGGTCCGGGTCCACGGGCGTGCGTGCTTAATGAATTTCCGTTTCCAGGTCCAAGGCCGTGGCCGACGGAGCCCTTGGCTTCTATTGCGATCACCATGTCTCAGCAAGAATGTCCAAGTTCCTGTATGGCGTGGAATATCTGCGCGAGTTTGATCCAAACGATCCCGAACACGTGTCCCGAAGGGAGCGTCTCTGCGAACTTCCCTCCGGCCCCCAGCTCCTCCCAGACGCGTTCGACTGTATTCTTGCCAGAGTAGGGCTTTCCATTCTCTTACTCCCTTCTCCACCTAACCCTCCGTCGCATCGCAGGGCGTCAAGGTCAAGGAATCGACCGTCTTCACACGCAAATATTGCACCGAACTCACGAATCTGTCCACCCTCTCCGTGTTTGAAGTGGAGATATGGTGCTTCCGTGGCGGAGATATGATTCCGCCATGGATCCTGCGACATCACGGTAGGTTCTCGACGGTCGTCGTCCGTGCTCGCGCTCATGCCACCCTCAGAGGACTATGGGACCCTCTGCGTCGTTCGCGCAGATTTATCGCCGCTGAGCGGCAGTGCAGAACCCAAGACGGGCAGGAACGGCAAGATGTACTGGACCATCGTCTTCAGCGTCGAGATCCATTTCGGTCTGACAGAGTTCAAAGCCCGAATCAAATGGAACGACAACGTGCGTCCGACATCCCTGCAACGACATTCTCATGACATTGATCGTTTCGTCTCACACAGGGAAGAACGAAATAGTGCGTCTTTCTTCGCCACGCAGTCAGGCTATGGTTTTTCGAGCTCACGCACGCGTTTTCGTTACAGCGGCCCGGCGTCCATCGTGTACAGCGAGAGCGGTCATCGTGCCGACGAGGACGAGACCGACGTCTACTCTGAAGACGACTTCGGGCCGTCACGCGCGGCGTCGCGTGCCCCGTCTCGCCCCGCCTCCGTCGCTCCTTCCCGCACCCACTCTCAAGACTCTATCGGCTCGGGTGCCAAGACCCCACAGGGCCAGATATCGACACGACTCGACGCGACGTTCATGGACGCTGTCAGCCGCAGCCGCGCCGTCTCCACCTCCCAGTCCACGCACTCCCGATCCCAGTCCTACCAGTCCCAGTCCCAGTCCCAGGCGCAGCTCGTCTCGCCTACGCCCCAACCACAGTCGCCGCCCGCGCCCCAATACCCATACCAGCAGCAACAGCAACAGCACGTCCACCAGCACGCCCACCAGCAGTATCAGCAGCAGCAGCAGCAGGCCACCTCGTACACCGAGCGCACGCGCGAGTTCGAGCAGCGCGAACGTAGCGTGTCCAGTTCTGCCGCTGCTTCCGTCTCGCGTCTGTCCGCGTCCGTCTCGCACGCCGAGCGCGACAGAAAGGTCTCGGCGGCGTCGAAAATGTCGTCGTCGTACGCGTCTCAATCGCGTGCGGAGTCGGACAAGGAGAGACGAACGAGGGAGGCCGCGGTCGAGAGAGAGCGAGCAGCCGTGGAGAGAGACAGAGTCGAGCGGGAGAGAGTGGTCGCTGAAAGAGAGAAACTCGAAAGGGAGAGAGCCGAGCGCGAGCGCGAATGGGCTGAAAGGGCCGAACGGGAGAGGGTCGAAAGAGAGCGAATCGAACAGGAGATAGAAAGGGAGAGGGTCGAGCGAGAGAGGGAGAGAGAGAGAGGCGAGCGAGAAAGAACCACGCGAGAGAGGATCGGAAGAGAGACCGTCGAGAAGGAGCGTGTCGAGCGAGAAAGAATCAAGCGAGAAAGGTTCGAGAAAGAGACCATCGAGAAGGAGCGTATCGAGCGCGAAACCGTGGAGAGGGTCGAGAGGGAGCGCGTGGAGCGAGAGATCGTCATCGCAGAGAGGGAACGCGTAGAGCAAGAACAGGTCGAGCGCGAACTTCAAGCCGAGCGAGACAGGATCGCTGCCCCAGTCAAGGGCAAGAAGGGCAAGGGTGCCAAGAACGCGAGCAAACTCTCGCCGATAGACTACGCCGACACGATGGTCGGCAAGAGCCCAGGCCAGCTCGGGCAGACGCTGACCACCGTCTGGGGTTCCCAATCCAACGCTGTCACCCCCGCCGCGTCGCCTTTCCCGTCCTCTGCGCGTTCCATGGGACCCGGGTCCTCCAAGCCCGCCGCGCGCGAGCTCGAACCGCCGACGCCCGCCCTGAGCGAGGCGCCCCCGAGCATCTTCTTCTCGAGCTCATCCGCAGAAGAGTACACCTCAAGTGGACTTGCGCTCGACGTGTCCCACACCCAAGTGCTCGCCAAGCACGACGATCCCCTTGCGGGACAGACTCCGGCCGACAGCGTCCCGCCCGAGCAACTCGTCTCCGAGTCGGCTGAGCAGAGTCTAAGCGTCTTCGGCTCCGCTGCGGAGATGGTCGAGACCAAGACCGAATACATGGAGGAGACGTTCGAGGCGTCTACTGAGACCAGGGAGACGTTCGAGAGCACCGAATTCACTGAGACGGCCGCTGCTGCTACGACGGTAGCAGCTGGTGGCATCAGCACGGGCGTATTCGGGTTCGATACCGCTGATGCGGACGGTGGGCTGGGCGAGGCGGAGGGCGAGCAGACGTTCGACGACTGGGGCATGGGCTCCTCGAGCTGGGGCAACACCGCCAAAGCGGGCATCAAGGAAACGGCCAACAGCCTCTCGACCTGGGGTACCACTGCCAAAGCGGGCATCAAGGGGACGGCCGAGAGCGTCTCGGGCTGGGGCGACACCGCCAAAGCGAGTATCAAGGGGACGGCCGAGAGCGTCTCGGCCTTGAGCACCACGGCCAAAGCGAGCATCAAGGAGACAGCCGAGAGCGTCTCGGGCTGGGGCGACACCGCCAAAGCGAGTATCAAGGGAACGGCCGAGAGCGTCTCGGCCTTGAGCACCACGGCCAGAGCGAGCATCAAGGAGACAGCTGAGAGCGTCTCGGGCCTCGGCGCACCGGCCTGGGGTACCACTGTCAAAGCGGGCATCAAGGAGACGGCAGACAACGTCTCGTCGACCGCCAAGTCGCCGTTCTCGTTTGGCTTGGGGGGCGCGGCTGGGGTTGGGGCCGGGGGCCTCACCAACAGTCTCAAGAACAATTCGTGGGGCATGGGCTCCCTGTTCGGCGGCGGGGACAAGAACGAGATCGAGCTGGACCCGATCGAGGGCCTGGGAGAGGGGGCTAACGAGGAACAGCTCCGCGTCTTCGAGGGACTGACGGACGGCACAGGCGAGCCCGAGGCTCCGCCCGTCATGGTACCCTCGCCCCCACCCCCAGAGGCCGGAGAGACGGTGCCTGCCGCAGCGCCCGAAGAACCCCCTTCGACCACGGAGCAATCTGCGACGGACAACCCTCCCACCGACGCTGTCGCCGAAGAAGGCGAGGGAGACGACGGTGGTTTCCAGGCGGGCAAGAAGACGAAGAAGAGCAAAGGCGCTGGTGGTGGCGGGAAGAAAAAGAAGAGGTGAACGGGTACTGCGATCCACTCGTCCTAGAGTCTTGCTTGGGTCGTTTCAGGGCCTGTAGTCGCTGTGATTCCTGCTGAGCGGGTGTAAAAATTCAAAACGGTAGAAAGTACAATGTAATCTGATGAAAGTGAACTTGTTTCGCGAGAGGAAATCTTGCATGGCCCGGATTGCCCGACCTTTCACCCTCGCATGTAAGGGTTCACAATCTGCTGTCGCGCGCACTGACAGCACATCTAATCAGCTGACAAGACCCGTCGACTCAAGTGAGGTAGGTTTTCTCTTCGCGCGCTGACGAACAACAACCATCACTTGAAACAGCATATTTTCTGATTCCTGATGTAAAACGAGTGTTGTCCGGACTCCGTTGCTAGCTTAGCTGTTATCATCCATCCACCATCACTTGAACCAGTCCAAAATCTGAGGAAGTATATTCAGCGATCGTTCGCAAAGGGATACATGGTCAGTGCTGTATACATGGTTACAATTCGCTACTTGCATGGTGAATACTATACACTGCTGTAGATGTGATGTGAATGATGAATCTGTGCTTGTCTCAAGTGATGGTGCTGTTTCAAGTGATGCTGGATCACTATATGCACTAGGATTAAACCTCGCACTTACCACTAGGGTGTAAGACCATGCACGTAACTATCATTCATGCCTTGCAACACGAGGTTCGCGACCCCTTGCATACCGCCTGCCCTCTCTGCAGCAGCCCTCTCCGCAGCAGCCCTCTCCGTATCACGCAAAACCGTCTCGATCATCGCGTCCCTCCCTTGTTTCGCCAACGCTGAGTTCGCCCAGATCCGCTGCGCCTCGGGTATCCTCGCGCGAACCCCATTCGCGATGGCTTCGTCCGAGTCGTCCGGTATGCCGGACAACGACTTGGCTTGGATGGCACGATGCATATACCCTGTCGTGCGTTGAGCTCTCCTGACGGTAACGAGACGACGACGTGGACGTACAGACGTGTTTCTCGTCGTCTTCCGGAACCCCCCTGTATGCACACATGTAATGCTTTATCGCCATGGCGTAGCTCATCGCCCGTTCTATTGGGTTCGCTTGCGTTGCCGCTACGTGCATGAAGCAATAGCCGACCGCGCTATGCAGCCGTGCAAGAACGTCACGACCCGCGCTGACATCCAAAGGCAAAAAAAAGAGGCACGTACGCGTTCGTATCGGCGAGTGGATAGGTGTAAAACGAGGAAAAAAATCCGGGATCGAGAGGTTCGTCGGGATTGGGTCCAGTCGGACGAGGCATTTTTCCGACTTCTTCGATCATTTCACGCGCCTCACGGAGGAGAGTATTCATGATCGCTTGTTTGTCGGCGCTGGTCGCCTTCGCGTGCGCCTGCCGCCGGGCACGTGAGCCTTGTCCGGTAGGGTACCGCGCATCGACGTACCTCCATCAGGCTGCGTATATGTAATGACTTGACTCCTCTGACGAACGCGTCCATGAAGATCACGCCTCTGTCGTCCTTGTGTACGTCTCGCCAGACTTGGCGTCCCCAGTGAAGTAGTTGGAGCGTCTCATGTAGCCTCTCGACGGCCATGTGCGGTGCTTGTCTGAGCTGAGAGTCGATCACAGCACGCATGATCCACGACCTGACACTCCCGAGTGAGTAGAACGATCGTGGAGCAACGGGCGGCGCACGCACCGAACGACGACGGCGAGCGCCGGACGAAGCGAGTCCCACCCTTCCTTCTTCAACCGCTTCAGCGACTCCTGTTTGATAGTTTCCAAAGGCTCCTTGGTCCAAGCCTTGTACGTCTGAGCTTCGAAACACACTGTACAACGGGGTGGTCGACTACGGAGCGTACGCCGAGGCAGACCGCTTACCTTGATCGTTGTATATTTGGATCCAGTCGGGGCAGTCCAAGCGGAACACCCGGATATCGCGCATGAGTCCGTTGGTGAGTGAAGTGAGCCCCTGTTCGGCCCGTGAGTGTGCCCCCCGCCCGCGGCGAACGTCGAAAAAGAGACGAACCGCCGTGTGGCCCACCACTTGAAACTCGTCCGGGATGCGACCGGTAGGTATCTTTTTCAAGGTCTTCATGTGGTTGACGCCTGCTTCCCATTCCTGGTTGGCGTAGTAGATCAAGTATGCCTGCGCGCGCGCGCAGTCAGTGTCCCCCCCGGACGCGAGGAAACGAGGAAAGGACGGGCTCACGCTACTCGGAGGCCCCGTTTGACTTTGACCGGCGGCCTGTAACTCGGGCATCATCTCCTCCGCGAGCTGCCACGGTGCCTTTTCCCCGGGCGTGTCGCTCACGACGATGATCCCGGGGGGCGGTGGCTGCGCCGCGGCCAGGCGTGCCTTGGCCTTGTCGAGCGACGCAACGTACTGGTCTCTCTGTTTGCGCTCGGTCTCGGTCGGGTTCTCTTTGGGGAGGGCGGAGAGGGCGCGGGTCCATGCCACCACGGCACTCTCGAACTCGAGCGCGGCCTGCAGTGGGTCAGCCCCCCGTGCGTGGAGGTGGAGGTGGCTGTACAGACTGACCTCGTGAGCGGTCGCGAGGCGGGACCAACCCTTGGGGTACCCAGGGTCGATCTCGGTAGCCTAACGACGAAAGACATGTGAGTGGGGGTGGGGCCCGATCAGCTCAGCACCGTCGCGATCGACGTAACCGCCTCACCCGACTGGCGTCCCTCAGCGTATCCACGTACCTGCGTCGCCGATCAGCCCTCAGATCGCCCGCCAGACTCCGACGAGCGATCACCCACCTCCCCATGCCGTACGAACATGCGCAGCGGTTGGCGTACAACACCGCGTTGTGTCCGTCCAGCGCGATCGCCTCGCTGTACAGCCCGTGTGCACGAACAAAGTTCTTGGCCGCGAACGCGGCGTTGCCAGCTTTCTTGAGCTCTTCCGCCATCGTCTTCTCACCCGCTGTTGGTCTTTCCGGGTGTTGGCTATCGTTCCGCTCCCACGGACCCACGGCGCAACCAGATAACTTCGAAACCGAGCGTCTCTCTGAAAGATCATGCCATCCATCCATTTTGAAAAGAAAACCGCA
>JBBPMC010000828.1:0-15956 GCA_038090115.1 Strobilomyces echinocephalus
ACCACCGCAACTTTTCGAGCCTGACCGCTCGTTGAACGCCCACGCTGCCTCTTGTCGAGCACCGCGGCTCGTCCCGCCACCTCTTGAGCCAGACTACTCGGCGAAATGTCATTATGAAAAAAAAAAAGTCGTGCACGAACAAATCGCGCATTTCCCATCGCGCAGTTTTTTCGGTAGTTGAAACTCCATACATACGGCCCTCGATGTATAGTGCAAATAAATACGTTAGCGGACGCGTCACTAATTAGTCTGGTTACCAGACCAGTCGCTAATATCCATACCAAACATTGCGCATACGTCCGTGCACCGAGGTACCTGCTCTACCCTCTGGTTTGTGTCCATTTACTCCGACCGAGTCGTCGCACCAGGCTTGCTCAGCATTTCTTCAGAGTCCTCTTCATCGATGCTCTCCGCTCCCTCGTTCGCCGCGAACTCGATCACGGTCCCGACCGCGCCGCGGCCGGACGACAAGCCAAACCCAGTGTCGACCCCGATAGTATCGTTCGCGTACAGTGCGCGTACGCTAATGATGAATCGAGGGGCTAGCGTGTACATCGGGACGTTGTCGAGCGTGTCGTATAAGAACAGGAACCATCCTTTGGGCTCGAATTTTCCAGAGGCAACCAATGCCATGAGGAGGCCGTTCAGGAAGATGCTGTGACGGGAGGCTGCTGTCAGCTCGGCAAGTCGTTTGTTTGTTCGCGAGCCCAAATGTGCAGCGAAAGGAGTGGTGTAGAGACGTACGCGATGAAATAGAGGGTACCTTGCTTCATGAGCAAGCCCATGTACCGATTGATCTGCCACTGTTTCGTCACATGGTACATCTGACGTGACTGCCTGACAAATTGCGCGATCGCAAGGGCACACAGAACTGCACCATGTGTCATTTGCAGGGTCTTGACCACAATCCACGATATCTGGAGCATCTGGATCGTGATTCCTGAGCGTCAACCAACAAGGCGAGTCAGTAGAAATAATTTCGTCGGCGACTGACATACCTAACTGCTTCATCGGAGCGGTGTAAATCGCAAACACGACAAAAGTGAAGACCATCTCCAGCGAATAGAATACGAGGAGAAGGTTTAATACTAATCTTGATCGATTATACATCGCCCACACTCGGAGGATCATGACCACTGAAGTACGATGATAAGCCTTCAAAAGTACGGTTGCCCAGCAGCTCACAATCTGCTGCACCGAGGAAGAAGAAAAACGTCCATAAATTAATGGTGCATATAAACTGGGCTTGGAAGCAACGAAAATGAGATAAACGAGAGGTGGAATTAGGGAGGGTGCTTACCGCTGTTAACGGATCATCGTGCTGCACCGACGATGGAGTATGATGAATACGTACATCTGGACGATCGCCCAGTTGGCTTGTTACTAGTAATCCAATTCAACAAAATACCTTTTCTGAGTCACCGGCTCCGATGATACCTGAGTTACCAGTATGCCTGGGTTATAATATGATCAATGCCACATTTTTGTGAGCCATACCGAAAATAGTCGTACTGATGAACCACAATCTGGAGTCAGAATTCATCGCGTCTCGCAGAAACAGTTACTCACGCGAAGTTTGAAAGCGCTGAATAACGAACCTATGACCATGTTCAGCTGGCTGTATAACAATGTTTTCGAAAGAACGATACGCACGAGAACGAACAGCGTTGACACCCAGGTCCAAGGCTTGGTCTATGCTGCTATCAGAAGTGTGCCGCGCTGCCACATATTTATCTGCTGACCCAAATATATTCTACCTAGACGTATGATAAGCTGGGGGGAAGGTTGTACGTGATTAATCGACTGTACCTCATCGGAAAATGTCAGCACTAACGATATCGACTTGAGTGCATTACATTGGATTTCAACTAATAGCTCACCGTAATCATACCCGACAGCCGCAGTGACAGCGACTATGAAAAATCGGAACGTTGACCTCCAACGGAAGAACGTGAGCATACCGGGTCCATAACCATCTTGCCGAAGGCTCTTCAGGACAGTAAATAGTGCAGAAGACATGGCTCTGGCAGACGCGCGGACAGAAGGTGCGACGAACAGACAGGGAGCTACCGCTTTTATCGACGCGCAGAGCGGACCTGAGTTGTCTGGCTTGGCATCACAGATCAGAATAGGCGGTGCACTGAAACGGATTCAGGGGACGCTCCCGCAGTATACCGAACACACCTGCGAACTGTGCCTCGTGACACTTGCCGTTGAAGACTCGAGCGATCTTTACCTAATTGGCTAGTCCAGAACTTGACATTTACCTTGTCGACAACAATGGCACGCGGTGAGATCGTTTGGATTGGAGGTCATGATGTCAGAAACACGCTTTATTCACATCGAGTGCTGTATCACGAAGACGTCGGCATCAATAGCAATACATAGCCAGTAATGATCCGAGTCACTCACAGGAACGAGTACGCCGAACAAATGGACAGTCAACGACCCAACGACCGTGTGCTGTAGGACGAGCCCTCGCAGGACCAAGGAAAAAAGGCGGCAGTCAAGATTCAAAGGGTCCCGTGTTTGAAGTGGTCCGAAGACATTGAATCTCATCTCGGGGCGGAGTTCTAGGCTACACCGTATTGGAGTCAGTGTAAGTACTTACATTCCGACTCCGGATGACGCTGCGTTTTCCCTGCATCTATAAGTCAAACTAGTATGAGGCTTGACTTCCCGCAATTGCGGCTGACGGCCGCGGCGAACGCGGACGGGAGCATTTCTAAGTTTGGATTTCATCCGAACTGCGGGAATTCCCGACACCGTTCCCCCCGTCTTGGATTTGTCCACATGGGTCGACTGGTTGTCTCGAGCTCGATTCCGTTCACGTCCGAAGCGACGACCTCGTACTGGCGGTCCTTCCCGCACAAACATGGTGACATGAGAATACCGCTCAGTGTGGTGGAAGCGACTGCGCGTACGCTATCGAGTGCCAGAAGGTCCTGCTTCGACCCTATGTATATCCATCGGTATATCCTCCGCGACCCTCGGCCCCTCGCTCCGCTCTGCATCCGCAAACTCCATCCTCATCTCACCCACAGCGGCGCTGGTTGACAGGCCGAACCCGGTGTCGATATCGCTCCTGCGTCCGACGTGGGAGTCGCGCGCATACAGCTCTCGTATGCTCATGATGAATCGCGCAGCGAGCGCATACAGAGGCACGCCTTCCAAGGTGTAGAACACGATCAGTTGCCATCCTTGCTCTTCGTTCAGGTTTTCTGCGGTGGACAGTACGTTCTGGAGCGTGATGAGAAAGATGCTGTGTCAAAACATCAACGTTAGCTTGGTACATAACGTGCTCGCTCAGGTTGCAGCGAGGGACGGAGAATGAAGTGATGATAGACGTACGCAAAGAAATAGAGGAGGCCCTGTTTCACGAACAAGTACAGGTACTGATTGATCTGCCACTCTTTCCTCATGCGGTGCATCTGAAGTGATTGCCTCACGAACTGTATGACCGCGAGGATACACAGAGTTGCACCAAATACCAGTTGTAGGATGTTGCATATAGTCACCAACAGTGGCCACGCTTGCAGCGTGACGTCTATTGAACAAAACGACAAGCCAAACGACTGGTATGGCGTCACTGCATCAAATCAATTGTGTCAGCGTGGGGTATAAATCATCGAGCCAGCTCCGAGTTGGAGCGACGCACATAACAGATTCCTTCCCTCACTTGCAACGACTGGAACTGCGAAGGTGGAAGCTATCTCCAGGACGTACAATATACCGAGAATGGCAAGGATTATCCTAGATCGAGCATACATCGCCCACACACGGAGTATCATCATGACTGTGATGGGTTTCAGTTGATTTCATGTGAAAGGCAGCTTCACAGCAACTGACGATCTGATGATCCGAGCAACAGCAAGAACGTCCATAACCTAATGGTAAACATGGTCCTGGCGAGTTCACCTTGAAAGAGACCAAAAATGAGATAGACAAGGGGACAACTGCCGAGAGCGCTCACAACTATGTAATATAATACATCAGCCACCACAGTCCTAGCCCTAGCAGTGAGGTAGAGTGAATACGCACACCTACGAATGAACACTTAGCACCCTTGTTAGTCACCGGAGCCGTCAGAAAATTACCTTGTTGGTATGTACGAAGGTACTTTCCGCTTGCCAGTGCACTCAAGTTACAATTTGGTTAACTCTAAAATTCATGTCAAACGTACCGAGGACAAGAGAACTGATCACAGGACAAGTTCAGCCAAAAGGCAACAGACCACTCGTCGACCGTTGACTTACGTGAGGTTACAGAGACCAGAATAACGAACCTATGGCGACGATTAGTCATTCTCGGCCATGATAACCCACTCAGAAGATCAAGACACACAAGAACGAACAAGGTGGACACGCTGGTCCAGGGTTTTGTCTGCGGTGGCATCAGCGAGGATTGGTTACATTGCCGCAGAGCAGGTATAAACTGACCCAGATATACTCTACCTGGACGGATTATCAACGACGAGAAAGTTGTATGTATTATTAGGAGCGACCGTACCTCGTCTGGAAACGTGAGCACTGACGACGTACGTAGAGCTTAGCACATCAGACTGGAATGGATCGTATAACTCACAGTAGTCATACCCAACGATGGTAGCGGTAGCAACTGCAGAAAAGTTGAGAGGCCATTCCACAAGCGGCAGGGGAGCATTGACATACGGAGTCCATAATCGCCCATTCGATGCTCCGTCAGCGCGATCTGTGCTGCAGAAGACATGTTCTTGGTGGTCACCTCGCAAAAAGCGGAACGTGAGACAGATAGGAAGGGGAAGAGTCTGTTCTGCATTCGAAAAGGAGAGCATTACCTTTGTAGTTCGGCGCACCTGCGAATCGACGCTGAATCGGAACCGACCATACGTATTTATCACGGCCGCTGTTGCAACATTGACACATGATCAGACCCCTCCGCATTATGCCGTGTCGGTTACTAAAGCTTCTGAAGCCACGGGCGGATTCACCTTGCCGCAACCTATAGTCGTAGTGCCACCATGCAAGCGCGGCGGTGGCTTTTCCATATTCGTGGGCCATCTTATCCACACCAGTCGTTATTTAATATCCAAGCTTCTCCCCTTCTGCAATATGGCGCTTCGCACAGGAACAATCTATGCAATTTCACAACCGTTCGTGGGCACAGCTGCACTTTGTGCGATGTGTAGACTGGCCCATCGCACTTCGAGCCTCGATTTGCTGTACTGGTTCAGTGACCTAGTTCCACGCCAGTTCTAAGCGACCAATAAATGGGCCCAGCGGGACATCATTTCAGCGAGCCACGCTGGTGTACAGGATGACACATACGTACGGCGTGTAAAAAATTATTTCCGTCTGCCAAGATCCTCACCAGCCCCAAGAGGTACTCCCCCACACGGTAAAGCCACCGGTCAATACGGCCACTCTATGATGACAGTTAGCCATTCCAAGACTGCTGCGAATCAGCCGCCCATCCTTGTTCGATCATGTGCGCAACTGTTGTTGAGAAACCGATCAGAACGGGATTGGATTACGATTTTGGAATCGTAAATGCGTACGCTTCATCGTGCAATCTGCTGTACCACTGCGGCGCGCCGATGTGTTAGATCGGCCGTCGCAAGCTACGTCGTGCCCGCGTCCTCGACGTACATCGATATCGCGACTGCTTTGATGACGATAGGCATCTCGCGTCGCGAGGCCGAAGCACTGGGCAGGGTTGAAACGCGGTGGAGGGGGGAGCACGTTGGCGAGAATACGCTCCGATCCGCCCATTACTGCATTGCGTCCAGTCCCGTCTACGCGGCGTTTTCCAGGTCTGGCGGCTGGCCATTCTTAGAGCATGTAGCGAAGATCGTGGGATCTGAGGCCACTTGGCTAAGTTTTCAGAGTTAAGTATGCTTGTTTCGGGACTTGATTCTGTTTGGGGTACGTATTGGCATACTTTTCGACACCGCATCCTCAGATGCCGGTGCACGACTTTCTGACACGACTTTCTTGTTCCATATGCCGCAACTGAGTGCGAGTTCCTGCCACGTGAGGAGTCACTGGGGACATAGACATCGCGACTGGCGAGCTGCAACCCCTCGCATGAAAGAACTGAAACACCATTGGTACGATGCATGCAGGATGGCCCGTGAGCGAGAAGTGCGGGATACCGCGCCTACTAGGACGGCGAAGCAATGAGCACTGCGTGGCTGAAGTGAAGAAGTGACGGCATGCCAGAAAAGGCCGGTCACATAACCATTGACCCCAACGGCGTCTTCCAAGTGCCGACATGTCCCAGATCGTCTGTCGCATTGCCGATATATCCTATATGAACTAAGCATGCCAGTCCCCAGTAGTGCCCATGGCTATGGCGCCCCATTATCCGTACTTTAAGTTTCTGAATTGCACGAGTCCAACTTGAAATATTTTCGTCTGGAATAAAGGACGCTGCTAGACAGACAGCCCAAGCCGAGGTGACCGACCCCAGGATCGCACGGCGTGGTGTCTCCCATTTACTGCCTTTGACGGATATGTTCGTGGAGTTCCAGGCCGTTGTTCGTTTGTTATTCGCTATGAAATGGTATTGCTCAACTTGATTGGTAATTGCAGCGTGTGATGTATACCAGTCTTTGGCTGACGATGGACAGGTGGACGGGTGGACGGGTGGATGGGTGGATGGAGAGGATGGACCAGAGAGCGCAGGCAAGAGCGCGAAGGAGCCTGACTTTCCGGGTAGGGCGTGAGCTGCAAGGAGCCGGAATGGTCAATGGAGGCTGGGAGTGGTGCTTACGTTGCTAGTCCAAAGAACTACTAAACTACGGCTCCGCTCGTGCCTTCCTACACCCCATCCCTCAATCCCAGAAGCACTGTCCCAGAAGTGCGTTCGTAGCGTCTTTTGTTATAACCCATCGACATGCAGTGAAAACGCTCGAGGACAATCTCGGACAGCCGGGGCAGCAGGGCGACCCGGAAGATCACTATGAAGCTCCAGATTGCAAAGTCAGGAGGAGCAAGTGTGCCGGACACAGGCTCCGACCCCAATACCTCAGAGGTCAATGAGGTCGATGAAGTATGTATTTTTCGATATATTCTACTGATGCATTGTTAACTGACTCTCGCGCACAACTCTCGCCCCGTGGCCCTGATATCTAGGGCGTCCAGGCCGTGCGGATCCATACTCTGCGGGTCAGTGCCACTCCAAGGATCGCCCCCGTCGTGTTCGTTCGTTTGCCAACGCAGAAAAGGGACGGCAGGGTGACGGGCGAAGAGTGGGGCCAGAAAGGATGTGACGGATGAGGGTTCGGGCCCGAACAGACGCAATCAGGCCGAAAGGCAAGTGTTCGCGTTGAAGAGCGATGGGGAGGTCCCAGCACTCTCCAGTTACTCCCACATGTCCTCAGCCTGAGCACGCTCAAATCACATTTTTTCCGCGCCCACGCCTCCCCATTACTCCTACCGTTTATTTCGACCATCATCACTCGTCCGTCGCCGCGCTATGTCTGAATTCCATCGCTGACTGTTCGCCCCTGCCACAAGTCCTCGTCCTCGTTCCCCGAGTTCATCCAATACCTCTCATTGTCCACTTTATGTCGCCGTCCCTGTCCTCGACGTCATTCGCTGAATTCAGGCGGCATTACCGACAACCGCCGCCCCACGGTTTTGACAAGTGGTATGTCCATAACGGCTTTTACTTCGCGTGGTGTCTCAGATATCTCCATCAAGGTAGCCTTATGTTATGAAATATCAGATCCAGTTGCCAGACGGGTACGACGGAATCCTTGGGGACATCAAGCTGTTTGGGGGAATTGACCCGCATGAGCTGGCGCGCACGCGGCGAGAGTTCGAGGAACGCAACGACGATGTCGTTGTCGAGAAGACCATCGCGTCCCCCTGCTTCGAGATCGGTCATTCGAACCTCCCCCCGGAGAACAAATTCCTGTACAAAATGATCCATGGTATTCTTTCACTGGTCCGCGAACTGGAACTTGAGTTACCTCTATGGATCGCGTTTTCTCCCCATGACAGGCCAATTTTATTTTCAGACTGGCAAATCAAGTCCATGGCGCCCGAGGCAGCGGTTAATGGGACTAGTAAGTCTGCCCAGTTTCACACTTTCTTCTTTATGGACGTGGTGTTCACGAAGGAATCGGTCTGGTGCGACAAGAACGATGGAATGTGGGACGAGATGATGATTCGGAGATGCAGGGAGGACACGAAGAGGGGCAATACAAGTTCATACTGGACATACATGCTCGTGCTCGATGGTGGTCGGGTCAGTTCAAGCGGCTCATGACGAGCAACGATTTATCTGGAATGGTGCGTGTATATCTGCTTCGTTTTATTTTATTTACTGTTCACGAGAACAGGTACGTGTCACGCGTCGCGCTGTGAGCTCACTATATCCCGATTCAGGTATTCTACGATGCGGTTGCGTTTTTCCGCATCCACGATGAGTTGGCACAGTGGATCGCACGGACGGGACGGACATGGAGTCGGCGGACTACCAGCGTGTATGTGCCTCCCAATGTAAGCATTGGTACTGACGCGAGGACAGGTTGCTGGAGTATGCATGCGTGATATGTTTGGACCGCCATGCGACGGGCTCGGAGAACTAATACACATCTTCGTTTGCGAGGTGCTCGTCTTCCGAGTCTGCGCATAGTTACACGGATGTCGGATGAACTGCGACCTCTAGATAGCATCAATAAATACCAGTGTGACATGGAAAACAGGGCGATCAAAAGTACTAAAGTATAAACATGGCATAAAGCTCTACCTCGTATGTTCGCTATTCTGAGGCACCCTACAGTGATTCCTCGGTGCCCTCTTCTTGCTCATTTTGCTCGACATCCATAAAATTGATTGATGCCCCAACTGCGCAGTTGGCAGACGACAAACCAAAGCCAGTGTCAATCCCACTCCCCCGTCTGCCCTGAACATCGCGTGCATACAGCGCCCGTATGCTCAGGATGAATCGAGGAGTCAGAGTGTACAGAGGCACGCATTGAAGCACCTCGTACAATATCAATTGCCCTCCTTTCTCTATCAAGTGTTCCCATTGAAGTGCAAATGCAAAGGCGCTGATGAAAGTGTTCAATAAGATGCTGCGAAATGATACTACGGTTAGTTCCGGTAATTTGTGTGTTCGTGAGCTTGGGTAGCCGCAAGGCATACATAGAAAGGGTGAAGATAAGACACAGACGTACGCGATGAAATAGAGGATTCCCTCCTTAACGAGTAAGTTCATGTAAAGACTGGTTTGCCATCGTCTCGTCACACGGTACATCTGGAATGATTCCTTCACAAATCGTGCGATTGCGAGAAAGCACAGAGTTGCACCGTGTATCCATTGCAGCATGTTGACTGTGATCCATAAGTCGTGGAGCATTCGGGAGGCGACCACTTGATACCAGCCAAGTAGAGTTAGCATAACACATCATTTACGTGGCCAACAAGTAGTACATACAGGATTGTGATCGTTTCCCTGGACTATATATGATGGGCAAGATGAAGGTGAATATCACCTCGAGAAAATACAATGCAAGGAGAATATGAAGGATTACCCTGGACCGATTATACATCGACCACACACGGAGGATCATAACAACTGCAGTTATGATTATATCTTTTTCCATCTCAGTATGGTATCGGATGACTCACGATCTGCTGCACCAAGAAAAAAGAGAAAAGCCCACAGGCTTATGATGAGTGTGACATCAACTATAGGGGCGACGAAAAATGAAATAAACACAGGGAATTTCATGGGGTGCTACTCACCACTGTTTAATCACAAATGACTATGATGTCAAACCACGAAAGTGAGAGTAGAGCACATACGTCTGATGATAAATATTAATTTAATTTATCGTCCCTATCGGATGAGGAAAATACCGTTCCAAGGTGAGACTGCGAAAATAATCCACCTAGAGGAAGGTGGGAACGGGCACATCGTGTCATACACAGTTACAGTTTGCTCAACATAACATTCATGGCTGGACATACTTGTTTTACCAGGAATGCTAGTGCTGATAAACCATGCAATCTGAGAATCCAACATGATTCGGCAGCATAGCTGACTCACAAGAAGCCACAAAGCCCAGCATAACGAACCTATGATTGCACTTAGTTTGTTATCACCTTGAAAGTCGCAGACTCGCAAACACACAAAAACGAAGAGTGATGACACCCAGGTCCATGGTTTGGTCTATGGTGGTATATCAGGAATGTATTGCACCATCAAATACATATGCACTGACCCAGATATACTTTACCTAGAGGGATTATGAATGAAAAAACATTCATGTATAAGTGATCGTACCTCATCGGGAAATGTTAGAACTGATGGTAAAGAAGTTGGTACACTGTGTTGAAAGCAGACACATATAGCGCACCGTAATCATATGCAATGACAGTTGCAGCAGCAACTAGTAATACAAGGTTGAGATGTTGGCCTCTCACAAGTAACCCAAAGGATGAGCATACAGGTTCCATAATTCATCAATCTCGAATAATATACCAGCTCTGTTGGTGATAGCGAAGATAGTAAAGGCATAGTTAGGGCGGACATGTGGTGAGAAGGAAAAAATGCGCGAAGCAAAAAGTGAAACAATCCGTTGAAAGAGCAGGCCGCCGCTTTATCACTGAACAGACCTCGCAAGTCACAGGTCAGTCATCTGGCTCGACATCACAGATCAAATTACATACTAGTGGAGTATTGAAATCCATCAGATCGTCTCCAGGATGCCAGCTGTCCAAATATTATCGTTTAATGAAACTTTTGAGAGCTGTGACCAGAGTGATGGCAGCAGTCATAGCCATTAATAACAGAATAAGGACAATAGACTTGATACAAACTTTCGATGAAAGGCCCGATTTTCGTGGGAGCGAAGCAGAGTTGATGGGCAGCGTCTCGAAGTTGGCGCTAGTGGCAACATCTACCGTTCATAAGTCCAACGCTGTGTCAGTGACATCATCTCATGATGGAAAACCTGTTTGATATGCAACGAGGATATGGCTGTTCTCGTAAACTAACTGGATCGCATTTAGGTCGTTGATCTGGCGGTGCAACGAATCAAAGTAAATGGATGCGCACATACGGCAATTTCCGTTCACATTGAAGTAGATCAATCGTTCGAGTCACGCAAGTCTCCTTTGATTGCATCTCCATGCTTGCAGATCCCGCCAAGGGATGATTGCCACGGTGACACCGGATGGGACGGACGCGATACGAACGAGTCCACAGCGTGGTTGGAAGTGGGTGAGTACATCGACAGACTCTGAGCGTCTGCGACAACCTCGACAGACGATCCGCCGATCTGCCACATCGACGAGAGAGTCACGCAACCCAGCCTGAAGGCATTCGAACAGCACACGAAGCAGCTCTGTTCGCCCGCGTCGTCTCCAGCCGCTTCAGCGGCCAGACTATCTGGTACTACTCGAAGTACGTTTTGACTCCCAGCACCTTTTCTCGTCTCTGCTGATCGCATGGCACCCTTCGACGGAATGTTCATTCAACCATGCATCTTGACTGAACACGTTCATGTCGTCGTCGCAGTTCGCCACGTTTCCAGGCCGTCCTGGAGTGCTACACTACAGCGCTGCCACTTTCACCTGGACCAACTAGCTCTCCGGGATCCCTCAGGTATATGTACTCCTTTTTCTCGACTTCCTCGTTTCGACGCAGTTGAATATGACTTACACCTGCAAAGTTCCACAGAAAACGGGAGGATCCTGAACTCGGGATGGAATGGCTGCGTCGCACTCAGTGCTCGGCACTACGTATGTACTGGGTCATACTCACTTGTATGGTACCCATCTCGTACCCTGGATTTCGTTCATATCGGAAAAGCAGCGACCTCGGGCTCGACATGGGGCATAAAAAAATTAAATATTTAATTGTGAGCTGAAAACGCAACGACGATCGAGAGTCCATTCCCGCGTAGCTAGCGCCTGCTCTGTGCGTCGACCCACTCTGAGGGACTCTCCATCGGTATCGCCTCGATATCCTCTGATTCCTCTCTCTGTTCGACGTCTGCAAACGCCATCGCTGTCCCAATGCGCCCTGATGACAAGCCGAACCCAGTGTCGATCCCACTGCCATGTATACCCTGGGCATCACGCGCATACATCGCCCGCATGCTCATGGTAAATCGAGGAACCAGAATGAGCGAGGCCCCATCCTTGAGTGCGACACTCAAGAAGTACACCCACATATTGACGGTAAATGACCTGATAGAGAAGAGGGATATGTTCTCATTATATAAAAGGTTGCTGGGGACGGAAAGTGATCGTTAGCCCCGTATGAAGTATGTCCGTTCGCCATCGACAGGGTTGTGGCAGCGGGAATGGATGATCAGACACGTACACAACGAAGTAGAAGATGCCTTGCTTGACCATCAACTTCATGTACCGATTGATTTGCCATTGTTTTGTCGCACGGTACATATGGACCGACTGCCTGACAGACTGTGCGAACGCGAGGATGCACAAAACTGCGCTATGTAGAGGGAGGATCGTGAGATTGAAAATGACGAAGGTCTCTGCCAGGGCCAGTCAGCTGTCCGGTTAGCTACTAGAGGCCAACAGCTACATACTCAGCTTGAATTGAAATGGTTCCGCTATTGGCACACCACTGCCAACCATGTCGCCGAAGGAGATCACGACCATCTCCAAGAAATACAATACGAGGAGCATGCCAAGGATTAGCTTGGATCGATTATACATTGCCCACACACGGAGCGTCATCACCACTGTGGTACAGTTAAAGTTGGTTCTTGTTCAAATTACATGATTACTCACAATTTGCAGCACCGAGAAAGAGAAATGATGCCCATATTTGAATTATCCCTAGGATGTTGATGATATTGGCTTCAGGAAGCATAAAATAAGAAAAGTGGAGTAGAACAGTCATGCACATGCTCACCACTGTTTAATAGATACAACTTCAGGACAGAATTCCAAGAATGAAGTTGAGACGAATACACACCTCTACAAGGAAAAAATCAATAAATGTTAGTCATCCAAGTGGATAGAACAATACCGCTTCATAGTCCGCCAGTGGTAGGTAAGAGAGTAGGAACCAAACTTTGAGTTGACGGCATCAGTAACCGTCCGATCAGCATCCAAGTCGACCAACACACCAGACATCTGAGTACTAATGAAGTGGCTGGAGTTACGATTATCCCGAAAACAATTAACTTACGCGACGTAACAAAGCCCGGAATAACGAGACTGACTTTTCTCAGCCCGCCAAAGTCAAGACAATGTTCTTAGAAGATCAATACATACGAGAACGAATAGCGTTGACACCAAGCTCCAAGGTTTTGTCTTTGGCGTCATCAGGCGTGTGTCATCTTGCAAGACAGGTGCTCGCTCACCCAGATATATTCTACCTAGATAGATCGGTCAGCGACAGAAAGCTTGTCTATGAAACCAGTTATACCTCATCCGAAAATGTGAGCACTGATTATAACAGAAGTCAGCGCAGTGCACGAGAACCGAACCGGTAGCTCACGATAATCGTATCCGACGGTAGTGGCGAAAACAACTACGAAAACATAAGAACGGTTTCCTGTTACTAGTGGGGATGAACCTACTATGTCCACAACTCACCAACATGACATACTCCACAGCCAGATCTAGTGCTCTTGCGGACATGGGTCCTAGTGGGCACGGGGCAAAAGACGTAGAAGGTACAGGAAAGAGCAAAGGAAGTAAACCTGCTCTCCGAAAGCATAGGACTGTCGTTTTGTTGGCGAGCGAGCCTGTGAGTCGTTTAATAGATCAAACTTCATCATACGTACTAGGCGGAGCATCGAAGCTCGTCCATCATTCTCGGCATCCCGCATGCCAGTGTTCTCCGTGAAGCTCGCATCGAGATGGTGGTGCGCAGCATAGACCAAAGCGTGAAACCTTGCCGCATCCAACAAACGAGGACATGGTCGCCTTCTACGAGCATGAGGGACGCGACTTCCACTGGCAGAATGGGCAACGTTTCGAAGCCGGCGTTAGTGGGGAAATTTATGTACATGAAATAAATTTGTTTGGTGACCGGACCATGATGCCACGTCGACAAATGCACGGCGCGGCGAATCAAGGGATAGGTATTGCAGCAGGCCGCATTGGCTCAACTGCGACACCTGGGATGCGTGCGTTCCGGTTCAGAAGTTTCCTAGCGGTGCAGTCGTCATCATGATATATACCATTATTAGCTTGTTAGAGCAGGACGACCGTCGGTGTTCCCCATGGCTACCCGCATACCAACTTGAAGGACGTCAGATCAGATACGACGTTTCCGGCGTTTCGACTCCAGACTGAACGAACCGAGCACCTATCGATGTGTGACCTCGGCTCCAAAGGGATTTGGGGTATAGAACTGGAGACGAAGCAGGAAAGGAACGTGCCAGCATGCGTCGGCGCGAGACCGAAGCCGTATGTAAAGGGAAACAGGGTAAACGCAGGGCCCGGGGTATGACGGAGTAGACATACTTGCATACAACATGAGAGAAAGCGTCGCCCATCCAGTCCGCCGATAGTCGTACGACAAACAAGTGAATGGGGGGCACCCTATGATCGGGCGAAACGAGTAGGCCGTGTGATTCTATAGTGGACGTCTTGCTGGAAATCCTACAGTAACTGCCTAAACGCGACGACCTGACCCCCCTCATGGACGTCAACTTCATTGCAAAGGTTCTCACAGAAATGCCATCCGAAGCCAGTCAAGGAGTGGGTGCAGGAACGGGATGGCGTGGATTGAAGACAAATGTCCAGGTGGCAAAGCTGGAGTCGAAGACTTGACTGTACGAAAAGAGCGATCTAGAATGTCACCCACGACGACTTCGGCCCTCCGTCGAGTGACATCAAGACTTTCGGAGGAGAGCTTCCAACATCCGCCTCACGTCGCCCGCCTTTACCCTCCCTCCGCTCAACTGCATCACCCTGCCCATGATTCGGTTCAACACTTTGACGTTGCCGTCTCGCACTTTTTGAGCTTCTTCTGGAGGCGTCTCGAGTGCGTCCAAACACCACGACTTCAAGAGAGACCCGTCGTCGTTGGATATCGCTAGCAGACCCAGTTCTTTCGCCAACGCCGACGGAGAAGCGGTCGAGCGCGAAGAGACCATATGGCGTAGCAACGCCTTGCCAGATTTTCCTAAGGTCCGTGAGTTTATAGTCGCGCAGCAGGGGGTTCACGAACCTGTCAACTCGCCACTTTGCACCATGTCAACCAACTCGCCCAATTGCTCCACCGAGACCGGATTGCCGCTAAACGTCTCCTTGCGAGTAGTGAGTTGACCGAGAAGTTCGTGGATCATCCTGGCTCATTGAGAACGCCGGGATGAATACGAGGATGTATGCATACATACCAGTTCACAGCCGCCTTGGCTGAGCGCCCCCGTGCCAGGCGGTCAAAGAACTGGACGGCGCCGCTAGCGGGTTCGCCATCAAAGCGAACTTCTCGACCAGCGTCCATGGCCATCAGTACTTCTGCTTCTTGGTCCGTTAGACCCATCTTCACTAATCGCGCGCGCGTATCTCGAGGGAGCTCTGGCATACAGGTTCGAACACGGTCAATGTATTCCTGGTAAGTGCGGGTGAATCAGCATAAATGCTGAAGACAAGAAATACAAACGGGGGATAGAAGGAGAGGCGGAAGGTTCGGATCTGGCATGTATCGGTAATCTGGAGAGTCTTCCTTACTTCTCAATTTGAAGGTCTGCGCCTTGGCTTCATCGAACCCGCGCGTCTCTTGAGGTACGGTCTGGCCACGCTCGATGAGGTCGATATGACGATGGACCTCAGACACTGATGAGACATGCAGCGATCAGCACGCAAAATTGGAGCGGAACGAACATACTGATAGCTGTCATCATGAACTTGACACTATTCAAATTCTTGATTTCGCATCGCGTCCCTGGGGGGTGTCCGTGTCGGTTCACAGACACGTTCACATCACATCTTAGCGAACCCTGAATGCATGATCAGAAGGGGAAG
>JBBPMC010000829.1:0-15951 GCA_038090115.1 Strobilomyces echinocephalus
TGGGCAATACCTTGCCACCAACCCAAAAGGTCGCAGTGTCATGATCTCTGCGATAGAGAAGGCTAAACTCATGTATATTCTCAACCGAGACGCCGCCGCCAATCTGACGATCTCGTCGCCGTTGGAAGTGCATAAAAACAACGCGATTATACACCACATTGGTCTTGACGTTGGGTTCGAAAATCCCCTGTTTGCTTCATTGGAGGTCGATTACACAGAATCCGATCAGGACCCAACTGGGGAGGCCTTCAACAATGCTGAAAAAGTCTGTTGTTCTGACATGCTCCCTGTTGGATATACACTCATACTGGTATCATAGATGCTTACTTATTACGAGCTCGACCTGGGCCTCAATCATGTTGTTCGAAAGTGGAGTGAACCCACTGACCCTCGCGTGAATCTCCTCGTTCAGGTCCCTGGAGGTCAAGTAGTGTAAACCGATCAATTTGATGGCCCCTCTGGCGTCCTTGTTTGCTGTGAAGATCATGTCATATATCGGCACATGGACAAGCAGCAACATCATGTTCCCATACTGCAGTGTAGCCACCCACTTGAAGATCCTTCATGAGGGGTCATAAGCACTGCTGCCGTTATGCATAAAATGAAGGTTCGTCGTTCGATGGCTTAGGGTGCCTCTGGCCTCAATGGCATATTAGGGCACCTTTTTCTTCCTCCTTCAGTCTGAAGACGGGAACCTCTTCAAAGTTACAATAGACCACAAAGAAGACGAGGTCAGAGCACTAAAAATCAAGTATTTTGATACTGTATCTGTGGCTAGCAGTGCTAGCAGTCTCTGTATTCTTAAATCTGGCTTCCTTTTCGTCGCTTCTGAGTTTGGCAACCAGTGAGTTTAGGACCTTGTTTTGTAGTCGATGACTCACCTTGGCGTAGTTATCTTTATCAGTTCCAAAAGTTGGGTGATGATGATAACGAGTCTGAGTTTAGTTCGATGTCCTACCCCTCGTTTGGCATGGCTAATCCAACTGCTCCACTGCCTCATGCCCATTTCCGCCCTTGCCCTTTGGATAACTTGGCCATTGCCGACGAATTAGAATCATTAGATCCTATACTGGACTCCAAAGTGATGAACATCTTGCCGAACTCAGATACTCCACAAATCTTGGCAGCCTGTGGTCAAAGTTCCCGCAGTTCGTTCCGGATGCTGTGTCATGGTCTTGACATAGAGGAATCTGTCAGTTCCGAGCTTCCAGGCATCCTGAATGCTGTCTGGACAACCAAACAGTGTGAAGAAGGTACGTGTTCGCTTATATTCATGAATGCATCAACTTGACCTCTTTCAGATGAATTTGACTCCTATATCATTCTCTCCTTCGTCAACGGCACACTGGCCCTCTCCATCAGTGAGACAATAGAAGAGGTCCAGGATACTGGCTTCCTTTCATCAGCTCCGACCCTCGCCATGCAACAAATCGGCACAGACACCCTTCTCCAAGTCCATCCTCATGGCATTCAGCATGTTTTAGCTGATTGACGTGTCAATGAGTGGTGTGTTCCTGATCGTAGGACTATTGTCGCTGCGACCACGAACAAGCGTCAGGTGGTGGTTGCCCTAAGCTCTGCAGAGCTGGTCTACTTTGAACTTGACTTGGACGGTCAGCTCAACGAGTACCAGGATAGGAAGGCGATGGGATCAACAGTGCTTGCATTGAGCATAGCCGAAGTTCCTGAAGACCGTCAGCAAACACCTTTCTTGGTGCGTCAAATGTGATCATATGCCTTGCAGTAGCTGGAATTCTTTCGCTCACAACAGGCCGTTGGCTGCGAGGATCAAACAGTTTGCATTATCTGATTGGATCTGGAAAGCACCCTAGAGACGACGCCACCATCTTCCATTTGCATAGCTGCATCAATAAAACCCAGCCAACAATGTTTGTCAACATTGGCTTACAACATGGTGTGCTTCTTCGGACGGTCCTTGATCCTTTGAGTGGGCAACTTACTGATACGCATACATGGTGGGTCCAGGTGTAGCACAGCTTTTCAGCTTCTAATCTCCCCCTCCCAGTTTCTTGGGGATGCGCCCTATCAAGCTTATTCGTGTCCATATACAGCAAACCCTGCAATCCTTGTGCTCTCGTCGTGGTCGTGGATTAATTACACCTACCAAGACCTTATGCACTTCACTCCCCTGATTTTTGAGAACCTTGACTATGCTTGGAGTTTCTCTGCCAAACTTAGTCCCGAAGGTTTGATCGATATTACGGGAAGTGTTCTTCGGTGAGTATGCATTCTTCAGCCGAGTCAAGAGTAGAGGTTGGGATGATACCTCTGAGGAGGGCGTGCTGAAAAGATAAATTTTACTGATTGTTCTTACTGAAATTGTTAACCTTATCTTCTCAGGAACCGTTATCACTGATGTCAGCCATCTTAGCATTTTCCAGATACCAAAACTTGGATGAAGCTCAAGTCAATGGCACCACGAGAACGAGGGAGAGGAGCAGCAGCAGTACCAGAAGGACAAGGGTGATGAGCCTGCATACGACGCGACGTCGTCGTCAAGTGGCTTGATTTTTCTCCTTCACGAGTTTCGTGATTGATTAGGTCTTCTCGCGCCTCTCGGTCATCAAACAAAATGGTTCACGCCTCGCTTGTCACTCGTGCTCGGTCGTTCAACAAAATGGTTCCCCGCGCTTGTATGCTAGTGTCTTGTGTACTTGTCAATCTATGCTGTTTCGCATCTCACATTGTCCGTCGTCCATCGTTCTCCTGGCAAGCAAGGTTTCCGCTGTGTCTAGCGGCATTTCCATTTCCCAAGTTAGTAATTCGATGACTAATATGATGAAGGTACTTTTCAACTTCACACCCTTGTTGACGTCTTGACACCAACCGACTACAACTCCATGACGGACTTCATGAGCCGCTAAGAGGTAATCATGCTGGCGTCGGCCACAGGGCTGGGACTATAAAGAGGTAACCTGCTATTGAGACCTCCTTGAGGCACTTCTGAGCCTCCCGTTCCCTTCATCTTCCAGACGCGCCTTTCAGGCGGTCCTATGGCCCCTACTCATCACCGCCCTGATTCTTCCGACACAAACCCATCTGAAGCTGCTCGAAGAGCTCGCCCAGTTCGCTCGACTGCTGGACAAGGCGGCTATGTTACCCAGCTGCAGAAGGCTGCCAACGCTATTGAACATACCCCTCACCAAGCTCGGCGATCGGGTGATCTTCTCGGCAACGAACCCGTTAACCAGATGGCTCCTACTCTGTGTTGCAACAAGAAAAAGTCTGGGAAGCGGCGGGCCGAAGTAAGCCTTGCAACAGAAGCCTGTTTGTACACTAACGCTGTTTGACCAGAGCACTGCAAATGACAACGCAAATTCTGACCCCTTTGACTCTGACAGCCAGCCAATCATGCAGTCAGGTCTGGAAGGTCGGTTCGGCTTTCAACCTCAAGCCTGTGCATTTGTTGGCAGGCAAATGGTGGAGGACTATGAAAGGGATCGCCCCAAGAACAGTTCATCAGCACGTAATACAGGCAAAGACAGTGTTTGTCCCAAAGGGGTTTGTGATCATTCAGTCACCGTCTTCAAGCTCACGGTACATTTTCAGAAGCCAGGTGATGAGGATCGCAGTCACCGGATGGATGTTGATGATACACGCGGTGGCTTGTTTGATTTTGACAATGAAGAATGTAAGTCAGAACTGTTTCCGTGTTATTCATTCGTTAATCATAATTGCAAAGATCAAGTGCCATTGGATCGTGAGGATCAGGTCATGAACGACCCACCCTCATGGAACGACACCCTAGTTCAGCCACCGAAGCGCCATGTCCAGCATGCATCACAACAATTCGACCTGCCACAGCACACAAGGGACTCCATCCAGCCCCACCTCCAGAATCCGGGACAATACCAGAATCACGGCCTTCCCACACCACCAATCTCTCACTTGTCTTCTACCCGGGTGGATGAGAACAATCTCGACCACGCGACTGGAGCCCGGAGTGTCACACACCGTGGGGATGAACTGGTCAGTAACCACATTATTCTGTGAGTAGTACTTAACATGTTACAGGCTGATACTGATTACGATGTACTTGGTGGCCACCACACAAATAACCGCCGGCACAGGTCCCCCGATCCTCACTATCTTGCCAGTGTCCGAGATGGCACTTCCCGTCAGAATGGTCGCGGGTCGAAACGTCACCGGGTAGCCAACGACTCGGTCGGGGATGATCGACAAAGGGCATGCGAAATCCCCACTGCAGAGCGAGAGCGAGCTGTTGCCATCTCTCATGTGAATCAACTTCGTGTCATCCACCACACAGCTCCCCCGGTCCGACTTGATGACACCGCGGTTGCTTATGAGATCCCCACTGTGCGGCAAGGGCATCCTGTTCCTATCCCTCGAGCAAACCAGGTTCCTATCATCCAATGCAACCATGCAGCCCCCCGGGCCTGGCCTGACGCTGCCACTGCCACCGCTTATGAGATCCCTACTGCACGGAACGGACTTCCTGTTTCTGTTCCTCAAGAAAATCAAGGTCTTGTCATCCAACACAACCATGCAGCTCTCCCGGCCCAACCTAATGATGCTGCTACTGCTCATGAGATCTCCACTGCACAGCAAGAGCATGCCGTCCCTGTCACCCAAGCAAATCAAGCTCCCGTCATCCAACGCAGCCAGCAAGAGCCTGGTCCTGTCATCGAACGCAACCACGCAGCTGGAGCCAGTCAGCCCACAGCTGCTTCTTTGCATGGTGAGTATTTGGCCGTTATCACGAGGGATTCTTGACCCTGGTGTCTTAGGACAAGCACAAGCTCGCCGTGGAAAATACTCAAAGAATCCAAAGGCTGTCATTGAGGCCAAGCCATGGCATATAGGGTTCTATCCTCCACTCTGGACGCAGCTCCTGGAGACCGCCAAATCAGAAATGTGGTGTGCACTGTTTTGTCAACACCCCTTCCTACCAGACAAGCAAATCGCAGTAGATGGGGAATATTACGAGGTATTGTTGAGCGTCATTGCTTGCTACGAGAATGAAGAGAGGCCAGTAGAAGGGGGTATGTGATGCCCACTTGCTCATATTGACGCTAACAATTCTATAGGGTTCAGTGAGAAGAAACAGAAACGTGACATGGCCACACTGGTATTGTGTTTCCAAATTGTATCGAGATAAATTATTGACGATTACAAGCTCTATGATGATGTTGGGTCTTTTCGCAGTGTACTCAAGAAGGCTGTCCAGGATGCTATCCCTGCCGGGTACAAACTCTATGCTCCGCCTTCTGCCATTACTCGGGAAGCTTGCATAACGATTGTCAAAGAGAAAGTGGTCAATCTCTTGCAAGACGGTGGGTATTTATATAGAGTGCCTGACAAACATGTAAGTAATTTACCTCTCATCCGATACAATTACTTCGATTCATGCAATATATCTAGGGAAAGAAGGCATACTTCGGTCACCCTGTCCTAAAGCAAGTCTGTCTGGCTGTCTTTTATGCTGATTCTCGAAAATTGCTCTGATTATTCCCTGAGTTCCAGTGGTCCGTGCCTTTGAAGGCACTCGCATTGGTAGCTGCAGTAGTAAGTATCCCAAATACTTGGCGCCATTACTCACTATACATGCTACAGGTCCGTTTCGTACTGACTGTATACAAGAACAATGGCAGGGACACCAATCCAAACCTCAATGCAAGGGAACTCGAGATCGTTTACAACAATTTTCTACAAACCGTTCAAATACTTGCTAGACATCATTCCAAGGGCCTTCGGCTCGAGAAAATGCTCGCTGAGTGGGCTTTCGAAGGAATGTAAGTGTGAACCACCAATATCGGCAGATCCTCTAATGTAATGAGCAGGGATGGTTTTTCGAATGGTATTGGGGACGAAAATGATATTAATGCTGAGTTTGGGATGGTCATCTCGGACTTGGACTTGGACTCAGACCTGGTCGTGAGTTTGGTGGGTAGTGGGGGTGAGCGCTTTGGGTATGGTCAATCTGACAACGAGAGGATTGGTAACGAGCGATTTGGTGATGAGGGGTTTTGTGACGAGCAGCCTGGTGATCATCAGCCTGGTGGTGAGCAGTCTGGCAGTGGGGAGCAGTCTAACGGCGAGGAGGGTTTTGGAAACGAGAAGGAGGCCAGGAGCGAGGAGCAGTCTAACGGCGAGGAGGGTTTTTGGAACGAGGAGCAGGCCAGGAGCGAGGAGCAGTCTAACGGTGAGGAGGGTTTTGGGAACGAGGAGCAGGCCAGGAGCGAGGAGCAGTCTAACGGTGAGGAGGGTTTTGGGAACAGGAGTGAGGAGTGGTTTGGGAATGAGGAGCAGGCTGGGAGCGATGAGTGGTTCGGGACTGAGGGGTAATGAGGAGCGGTTGAGTGACGAGTTCTATAACTAGTTAGTGTCTACAACATGATGCAATTAACATGGTTACCACAGTTCACTCGAGTTGGACATGGCCCACAGGACCCGAAAAGATACAGTATGTTCAGATGGCCTCAAGATTACAGAATGTTCGTGCTCTACAGTACTTTTAGATGCTACAGTGTGCTAGATCTGTATATACTGTGCAGCCTATGTAGTCCGCACAGGACAGTACAGTTCGTGTGAGATCGCACAGCTTAGCTAATCTGCATAGAACTGTGCTCTTTGTACCGCAACTGCACAGGGGGGGACCTTTCTGTCACACTGTGACAGGTGTAATACACTGTGCAGAGCCACACAGTGCTGCACAACTCCCAAATGATTTGCTGATGATGGCCGATGTTGCGGCCTACCTCGCTGCCAATGGCGTCACCTACCACAATGCTGACGATGCCGTCTTGTGGGCCAGGAACGTGGCACGCGAAATGGTCATTCGAACGGAAGAAGGAGGGGTTTTCGAAAACCCTTCAACCTTGGCCATTTATGGCCCATTAAAGGAGGACCTCCAGTTCCGGAATCCAGACGACTCGATCAACTGTACACTGGAGACATACGAGCGACAGGCGCGCGCGCGAGGTGTTTCCCTGGAGGAGATCCCTCCTGTCCAACTTACGCCGGGGTTCCATAACGACCCCATGCTACTCACCCGGTTCTGCGGAGCCGTCATGGCTTACGAAGTGCCATGTGCTGAAAAGTGCCTTGGTGGTATCGAGGTCCACATAGGTCAGGAGGAGGAAGGCGAGCTTCCGGACGAACCGGCGCAGATGTAATGCGCTAAAAGTGCAGGCATAACCCTGCTTAATGACATTCTCATGGGTGAAGTGCAACCTCCGCCTACTATGCTTTTCGTACTAAACGGACTACTAAACGTGTTGCTTGCATCCTTGCAAAAATTAGCTACATACTACGGATCATTCATATATTATTACTTTAGTTACGAGTAGTCGCCTCCTCTACAAGGGGAGGGTGTAAGGACTAAGGGGCTAAAAGCCCCATATCGAGTATGACAACTCGAAGAGCGCATGTGATAAGAAGGAATCACATGTGCTGTAGTATTAAATAGTCGGGGATCGCCTTAACGATCCCCATCTAATCTTAACTCTGTACTCTACATATCACGGTGAATCCCAACGCGGTTCATCTCGCCAGCGTGATCTTGAGTCATGAGTAAAGGTAAACGATTAAACACCCTTATAAAGAGGCTACTAATGGATCTGGGAGCAGGGGGTAAGCAGATTTGGAAGGTGATGAGTACCTCTGCCCATGTGACTGTGATAAGATGGTACTTGGAGCAGTGGCAAACTGGTTGGTGGTCGGCGAGGGCGTGGACTTATGGGTTGAAGGCAGAAAAGGTAAGAATGAATCAATGAAATCTTTACATACTGTCTCTTTGAACTCTTTGAGGGTTATGAGGTTGATGTTGAGCTCTCATTTGAGACACTGGTGCATCTCCCTTTCCATCTGCTGGTTGATTTCATGGAGCTGGAACATACTTTGGGTGGTGACTGACCAGGACCTGTGTTACGTTCTATTCTCTTTTGCACGCCATCTCCGGCACGTTACTTAATTTCTCTCACGTTTACCTCGTTCCACCTTGGTGGCATTCGTTGAAACTCGTAGAATGTTCTACAAGTTTCCACAGACACTGACACGTCCCTTTCTTATCTCTGACTCGTCCCTTATCTCTGACTGGCCCTAAAGACCTCCGGTCTATATAAACCCACGTACTCACTCATGTATCCCTTAAGTTAGTTCTCCTTGAGTGTACTCCTAGTTCCTTGAATATACCTGCTAGCCTCATCTTCTAGCCCTCTGAGTGAGTCCTTGCCCTACTCCTGAGTGGGCACTCTCTCTGTCTTCACCCTGCCAAGTACCCCTCGGAAGGTCTCCGCAGAGTATCCCTCTGTTGAACCCTTGACCCTACATTGCTATAGTCAAAGCGACTACGTCTCTGTCCCTTGTTCACTATAGTCAAAGCGACCTGGAATCCTCGACCCCTCGTATTCGGTCTACTAGGACTATCAAGGCTACACTCGACCTTATCCAAGGCCAAGCATAACAACCTGTAGATATCAACACAAATGATCTTCAGTGTGAGTATGAAAGTGAAGATGAATACCTGTCAACCTAAGGACCCCCTGGACAGTCAGGAATTGGGCCTTGGGTTGTTGTTGAAGGATGAGCACAGCAAAGGTTGGAGAATGGAATTGAGTGCATATATAATGAAGTGTGGCAGCTTGAGTGGGTAGTTGGGTGAGGAAGGGGGTACTCTGGACACACGAAGAGATGAGTGATAGTGACTCGTGCTTGATTTCAACATCTTTGGACATTGTTCTATCTGCTCACTGCTTAGGAGAGGAGAGGGGGGACAAATAGAATAGATGGAGAGAGGGCAAGAGTGCGAAGTGCTTTTCAGCCAGGAATGGAGCATGTCTAGCTGGGTGTGAGCTTGGATCCAATTAGATGTACCCCCAGCCACCATTGCTTCTGATCCATCATTCGAGTAGGATAACTTGGTGCTATGGATAAAATAAGGGCCTTACTGTTACGTTTTATTCTCTTTCACACGTAATCTGGCACGTTACTTAATTTCTCCAACATTTACCTTGCTTTGCCTTGATGGCATTCACTGAAACTCGTAGAACGTTTTCCTTAAGCTAGTTCTCCTCGAGTGTACTCCTAGTTCCTCAAATATACCAGCTAGCCTCATCCCCTGACCCTCCGAGCGAGTCCTTGCCCTACTCTTGAGTGGGCACTTCCTCTACCTTCGCCTCACCGAGTATCCCTCAGAATGTCTCTGCAGAGTATTCCTCTGTTGAACCCTTGATCCTACGTTGCTACAATCAAAGCAGCTGTGCCTTCGCTCCTAGATTGCTATAGTCAAAGCGACTCAGAATCCTCGTCCCCTCGTATTCAGTCTGCTAGGACTATCGAGGCTACGCTCAACCTTACCAAAGGCCAAGCATAACAAAAGAACTAGCTTCCCCCCCACACGGAAACCGTCGCTGTTGTACCGCCAACATATCCTCGTACCCCTCTGATCGCTTCTCCATCTGGAGAAGGCATCAAGAAGACTCACCAGTCTCCTCTGACCCACCTGACGATTCTGAATCCACCCCAGAGGAAGAACCCTACGCTGAAACCGTCCTATATCTTGAGGACAAAACCCTAGACCCTAGTGTGGAGATCACTGAAAACTTTTCAATCTCTGTCACAATCCCCAGAGTCCCCACGTCACCTTCCCCAACGTCCGTCGTGCAAACTGGAAGGATCTTCAACTTACCACCCCCACCCCCTTCGTCACCAAAAATGTCCTCCTCCTCCTCATCCAAAGAAATCGGCCTCGCTAAACCCCCCATCTATGATGGGAGTTCCGACTCGTATGAGGACTGGATCCTTGCCACCCAAATGTACCTCTTAACCAATGAAAAAATATCCTCCGATGACACCAAGAAAGTGTCATTCACCTTGTCGTTTACGGGCAAAGACTCTGCCCTCTCCTTCGCCACCACTTTTCGACGCAAAGCTGTTGCCCAGTGCCAAGCTGGAGCTCAGAACCCCCTTGGAACGTTCATTGACTTCGAGAAAAAGGCTCACACCCACTTCCTTCAAGATGACACCCAGACTTCAGCTATTGAATGGATGGCCACCAAGCGAATGATCAGAAAGAAGGACGGAACCTTCTCCCCCACACTTGTCGAGTATATCTCCGAATTCCAGAACCGAGTAGCCCTTTCCGAGGTCACTAATGAAAAAGTCCTCATTGACTACTTCTCGTCAGGAATCCCCATTCCTCTCATGAAACGTGTCAATAGTATGGATACAACCCCAAAGACCGTCACTGAGTGGTACCAAAAGGCTATCCACTTCCAAACCCAATGGGACCGCTCCGACATCATAGCCCGACAAAACAAGAATTCCACCCTCCCCATCCCACATACCTCATACACTACCCTCTCCTTGAGACCCAAAGATCCTGACGCTATGGACGTAGACGCCATCCAACCCAAGAAACTTACTCCGCAAGAACGGCAACGTTGCATTGACAAAGGACTTTGTTTCCGCTGTCACCTTCCCAGACATTCCAGCTCCAACTGCCCCCACTTCAGCGATAGCAAGCCAAAGAAAGTTCAAAAGGCCAAAAAGGAGACCCTACCCAAGGTCAAAGAAGTCGAGGACGACGATGAAGAAGACAAGGGAGTAGCAAAAATTGCTTTCTCCATCCTTGACATGGATTTTTGAAAGGGAGAACTAAGTCGACGCTAGTCTCTCCCTCTTCCCCCTCTGTAAACGCTGTAACAATAACCGCTGTATCCAAATCCATGCAAATCCCTATACAAGTTATTGAACCCTTGAATGCCATGAAAGTTGTCGACACCCATGCCCTCATTGATAGTGGCACAGAAATCTCTTGCATTGACTGGGATTTCGTAAAGAAACACCAACTTCCGAAAAATCACCTTGCATCCCCAATCCGCGTATGAAACGTGGACCAATCTGTGAACAAGGGAGGAGAGATTCGCTTCTCTACCACCCTTTTCCTCAACATTGAAGGGATCGCTCACCATGTCCTCTTCTACATCATGAATTGTGGGTCTGAGAATGTTATCCTTGGGCTCCCTTGGCTCCACACTGTTAACCCAACCATCAATTGGGCCACGCGAACCCTTTCGATTCCTGAGTCTTCGGACCAATCGAAAGAACTCTATGAAACCTATGCTAAAGACACCAAACGACATAACGACATCTTCCTTCGTCCCTCCGCTTGTCCACCACAACATGTCAGCATTGATGCCGTTGCTCACGAAGGCCTTTGTGAATACCTCAAATGCGAAGACGAGGCTTGCTACCTCCAACGCTCTGTTAACATCTGCCATTTTAATCAGATAGTTAAATCTGGAAGCCGATTTCTCTCCCCACTAGCTGTCCAGAAACTTACCATGGCTACTGAACTTGCCATCGCCACTGAAAAGGCCAAACCCAAGGCCACTCTCCCTCCGGAATATGCTGAATTCGCAGAAGTATTCTCCAAGGAAGCCACAGATCATCTTCCCCCGACACAACTCTATGACCATGAAATAAACCTTGATGATTCTTTCCAATCCAAGATCGGAAAGATCTACCCCTTCTCTCCCAAAGAAAAGAAAGCCACCAAAGACTTTCTTGATGAAAACCTCAAAGCAGGAAAAATTCATCCTTTGAATTCTCCCCAAGCTTCCCCTTTCTTTTTCATCAAAAAGAAAGACGGAAAACTTCGTCCCTGCCAAGACTACTACTACATCAATGAACATACCATTCGAGACGCCTACCCCCTTCCCCTGATTCCCGACCTCATCGACAAGCTCAAGGACGCTAAAGTCTTCACCAAGTTTGATGTATGATAGGGATACAACAATGTTCATATCAAAGATGGACACCAATGGAAAGCTGCCTTTATTACCCATAAGGGGCTTTTCGAACCAATGGTCATGTTCTTTGGCCTTTCCAACTCCCCCGCCACGTTCCAACGCTTTATGAATAACTCCTTCCGCGACCTCATCGCAGAAGGGTGGCTGGTCATCTACATGGATGATCTCCTCATCTTCTCTCCGGATGCCAAAGTCCACAAAGAACGGACCAAGCAGGTCCTCCAACGAATGAAGGAACTTGACCTTCACCTCAAACTTGAGAAGTGCACCTTCGCTGCCCCCGAGGTTTAATACCTCGGAATGGTTGTCAAACCCGGAGAAATCTCCATGGATCCCATCAAGCTTGACAGAATTGCCTCCTGGCCCACCCCCACCAAAGTCAAGGAAGTTCAATCCTTCCTTGGCTTTGCCAATTACTACCGTTGATTCATCCCCGATTACTCTACGGTTGCTCGCCCCCTCCTTGACCTGACCAAAAAGGACCAACCCTGGCATTGGCCAAAACCCTGCCAGGAAGCGTTTGACGAACTCAAGCGGTTATTCCTCTTGAAACCTGTCCTCGCCCTCCCCGATGTCTCTTGTCCCTTCGCTATCGCCACCAACGCTTCTAATTGCGCCTCAGGTGCAATCCTCCTCCAGACCAACCTCAATGGGGACTGGCACCCCTGCTCTTACCTCTCTCAAACATTTGCATCTGCCGAACGAAACTATGACATCTATGATCACAAACTCCTCGCAATCATCTGCACCCTTAAATCCTGGAAGCACTACCTCCAGGGTTCCCCTTTCCCAGTTTAGGTCTTCACCGACCACAAGAACCTCACCTATTTTCGCCAGGCACAACACCTAAACCATCGTCAAGCGCATTGGCTTCTTGACCTTGCCGACAGGTCTGATAACGCCAGCACTGTCCTCCTCCCAGACTCCCTCTTCGTCCGCCTAGTTGATGTTGCTCTTCGAAACCACAACGCCTCCTCGTCCGCCTCTGATCCCATCTTCCTGAACTCCCTCTAGGCCATACAAGAGGATATTCCTCCTGCCTTTTGTTCCTGTCTCGCCGATTGGCAACTACATGATGACGTCCTCACTTACAAAGGGTGTATTTATATCCCTGCCGACAACTCCCTCCGCCAATCCATCATCTCCTGCTGTCATGACCATGACACCGCAGGCCATCCTGGCATCCTAAAAACCCATCAACTCGTTGCCACTGAATTCTGGTGGCCAGGCCTCGCCCAATTTGTCCGCCACTATGTTGACGGCTGTGCTACTTGCCAACAACATAAGGCCAATACTCACCCCACTGTCCCCCCCTTGTCTCCTATTGCCTCCTCCGCTTCTCATCCCTTTCAACAAATCTCTTGTGGCCTTATTACCGACCTCCTGGTCTCCGCCAGATTTGATTCCCTTTTGGTCGTGGTCAACCATGGGCTTACTAAGGGGGTAATTCTTTGCCCTACCAAGAAAACCATCACCGCCAAAGGCATTGCCACCCTCTTTTTCCACAAAGTCTTCACTCGTTTCAGACTTTACGACAAAATCATCTCAGATCAAGGACACCAATTCGCCTCTGCCTTTGCTAAAGAACTGGGAAAACTCCTCCGCTATGACTTATCGCTCTCCACCGCCTATCATCTGCAATCCAATGGAGAAACCGAACAAGTCAACCAAGAAGTCAAAACCTATCTCTGTATCTTCTGTGGAAACAGCCCAGCCACTTGGGCCGATTCCATTTCCCACACAGAATTTGCCCACAATCACTGACCTCACTCCGTTACTGGCAAATCCCCATTCTTCCTCATGATGGGCTTTGAACCCCGTGCCCTTCCTTCCATTCTCCCTGATTCAAATCTTCCCATGGTAGAATCCCGCCTCAAGGAACTCCTTGCCGCCCGTAATGAAGCCCTTGCCTCCCATGCCCTCGCCCACTAAGTCATGGCATCTCGTACCACAAAACACTTCACCCCTTCCAAAAAAGGCACAAAAGTGTGGCTAGAAGCTCATAACCTGAAAAGGTTAATTTCCAACCCGAAGTTCACCCTGAAGCGAGAAGGACCCTTCACGATAACAAAGGTCTTATCGCCAATTACCTACCAACTCCGACTCCCTGCTACATGGAAGATTCACCCGGTGTTCCATGCTTCCCTCTTATCGCCCTATCACGAAAACGACATACATGGCCGGAACTTCCCCGCGCCACCACCGGACCTTGTTGATAACGAGGAAGAATACGAAATAGAGAAGATACTCCACCATAAAGGCGCTCCAACAGCACACCAGTACCTGGTCCGATGGAAAGGGTATTCGGCTGAAGAAGACTCTTGGGTTTCGGAGTGGAATTTGAAACATGCAGCAGAGTTATTACAACTCTATAAAAACCTCCATCCCTCCGTGTTCCCTCCTTCCAAGACCCCATCTTCTATGCCTCACAAGTCTCCTCGCACCAAAACCATTGCCGCTATGTCCATTGACTTCTCCCCTTCCCAAACCCTTGTCGACTTTGATGAGGTCTCCCACTCTACCACCGCCGAAGCCAGAGCCACCAAGTACCTCCTCAACGAGATCGTGCCTGTTTCCCTGGCAACCACGCCGTCCGAGTACTTCCCCGCTCCCCACTTCCCCGTTCAATCCATAGACTTACCCACCTAT
Organism: Strobilomyces echinocephalus; assembly: GCA_038090115.1. Classification (NCBI taxonomy): domain Eukaryota; kingdom Fungi; phylum Basidiomycota; class Agaricomycetes; order Boletales; family Boletaceae; genus Strobilomyces; species Strobilomyces echinocephalus. Next base: position 14,445 of record JBBPMC010000829.1, read on the forward strand.
GCCCATGACCTCCGAAGAGATGTTTTCGGCACCCATGAAGCCGTTACTCTCATACAACGGCTTACCGATCCCTGCTTCACTGTACTGATATCCAGTCACCTCAATCATAATTCCCCCCTCTTCGCGCTTTACCTAGCGTTCCTCCAATGTGAACGGCTCTCTCCTCTCGCCACATCCTGGTCTGCCAATGGAGCCAGAATCGCCATGGCTCAAGCCATGGTCCGAGATCCACCGCCTTCTACGGCAAACCCTCTTAGATGCGATGTACCAGTTAAACATGGACGAATTCATGGCAGAAGTTCATCGCTACTCCCTTGAGCAGTCGCTAGCCAGAGCCCCACCCGTCGAGTTCGACGAAGAGACTGAGGCACTCTATACCTCTTGCAACCCCTCCCCAGTACCTGTTCCTCCTCCTGTCGTCCAGTTCCAACAGGAACCTCTCACTGTGCTCCAGACCTACAACCTCACTCTCTATGACAACAATGTCCACCCCGTCATCCAACCTGGTGACCCTCGCTATTCTGCTGCCTGCTTCCGCTGCCGACGTCTCAGCCACTTTCATGCCGAATGCTGTGAATACTGCTGCCCACACTGCTTTATCTGGGCCCCTGGGCATTGCATGACTAGTTGCCGGCTCCGTTACCGTTCCCCTGCCCTGGTCATCCCTTCTCCGCCATCATCGTCTTCAGTCAGCTCCTCCTCTCGCTCTTCCCGCTCCATGCATTTGGCATGCATCTCTACTGGCCAACACCATACCCGCCGAATTTCCCGTGCTCACCGCTCCCCCTCTCCTGGCTTCAATGATTACTACAACCAGTATGACTTCGATGACTCGGCCATCGCCAACATGACCAGATCCCCCACCTCCTCCTACTCGTCCTTTTAGAACTTTCTCCACTACCGTCCTGTCTTCACCCCCGGGCGTTTGGACTTATTCTCTTGGAGCTCGAATGTACTATGGGAGTAATGTTACGTTTTATTCTCTTTCACACGCCATCTGGCACATTACTTAATTTCTTCAACATTTACCTCACTTCGCCTCGATGGCATTCACCAAAACTCATAGAACGTTCTACAAGTTTCCTTGGATGCTGACGCGTCCCTTTCTTACAGTGACTCCAAAAAGCGTTGCAATAACTAACCTTGATGCAGTGTGCGAAGCGCACTGCAAACACCCGTGGGAATCACACTTAGCTCTGGTGGAGTCGAAGATAGTAGACACTCTTGGCTACCATTTGGTCCTTGGATCATGTGATTTGGTTCACACAGTCAAGAGATATGCCAACTTTAAGACAACAATACCATTGCAACAGTTTTTTCACTTTTGATTTGGGAAGTGCTACCTTAGTCAAATCTGATGATATTTACAATTGTTTGGTTATACAAACAAAGATACACATATAAACATTCCATCTGAGTTTGAAAATGTTCACACACTTCTTTATTCCCAACATCATCCATCATGAGATCCCTCTCTAATACCCAAAAGAATACCATTCTCACTATG
>JBBPMC010000830.1:0-15942 GCA_038090115.1 Strobilomyces echinocephalus
CCGTGATTGTGGCCGTCCTCGATTCACCTATATATATATTATTACTCGAAGCAGACAATTGCAATGTGATTCTGCTTGGTGCGGATGGTGTATGTAACATATCTCCTGCAAGCAAGGTTGAAGTCGCCGTAGGCGACGGCAATCCGACTATACCTGTAGGTCCGCCGGGAATTAATTTAATTAATTTAAATTAATTCCCGCGCGGAGCGCGAGGAGAAAAAAAAAAGTCGTTGGACGGTGTGCACGGACCCCCACTGCACAGACAGTGAACCACACGAGTTGCATTAGCTACAGTCTATGGTGGCTAATTCGAGAGCGATGACGAGCACAAACGAACACAAAGACATAAAACAAATGATGGTCGCGCGGGGAAATGGTGTCCCAGCGGGGGGAACACTGTTAGTCCAGTCCGCCCGCAGCAGTAGACGTGTTACGCTGGTGATATAACCGTCAGCCTCTGTCTCGTAGCGTTAGAATGAAGTTGACTTACCTGACCATCTCCATCTGCCATCCTTCGTGGGCAGAACCTCTGACCTCCCCGTCCCTTGCAATCCATACTCGAGCAGTAAGTACAGGTCCTCTTGCCTCTCTTGACAGTTCGCTCGGTCTCCGTGGGTTCGTCGGTGGGCCGACGCTTACTCAGCGTGGGCACGGCGCTTTCGGACGTGCCACTGGCAGCACCGCCGGGTTCTGACTGCAGCCCAGACCGCGGGTTTGGCACAAAGTGGTACTGGAGCGAATGCTGCTGCCAGCCCAGCGAGCTCGTGCGGCGAGGTTGGGGATTGAGCTGCCAGGGTTGGAACTCGCCGGCGGCAGCTGGACCTGGCGTGTGCGTTGGCATGGATACCGTGTCGGCGAGCGGTTGTGGGAGCGCAGTGAGTATCTGAGGCGGGAGGCCGAGTTGGATGGTGAGGAGGTCACGAATGCGGTTCGTCAGTTCGATGTTGAGTGTCACAGACGCTTTCTCATTCACGGCGTCGACCCATGTCTTGTAGTGAGCCTTGACGTGCTCGGGCAGCTGATTGAACGTGGCGTGAACACGGCGTTGCGTTGCGAGCAATGAAAACCAACGCAACGCTGCTCACCTTGTAGAAAACAGTGATACCGTCCGCGTGCTTGTTGAACAGCGAAGCGAGCTCCACGAAATCAGGCTGTTGAGGTCCTGTGAAAAGAGGTGACGACTGAGCGAGGGATTGAAAGAGGATGCGCTCTTCGCGTGTGTGAACCGGGAGGACTGCAAACCGGGTGCCTTGTAGGTTGCTCAGGAAGCGGTGTCGGATCTTGGGCTGCTGTTCCATGAAGGCGGTGTCAAAGGGCAACATCGATCCGCGTTGGCGTGCCTTGTCGTGGAATGGTAAGAGTCCGAATGGCTCGTTTGTCTGTTCGTAGTTGTTGAGGTTGATCCATGAGCCGTAGTCCGTCGAGTCTAGGTGGAGCGCGTGTGCGGCACGTTCACGTAGTGAGGCGACCCGATTCTTGAGTGTGACGTCGAAGTGTCCGACGTAGCGGTGTGCCGTGCGGTTCAGCGTGCCAACCTACGGGTAGCCACAGCGGTTTTGAGTCCTGGCCATTTCTGCTGGTGAAGGAAACCGACCCACCTGGATATTGTGTCGCACACAGTAGACCAGAATCATGTTGAGGGCCCGGCGCGGAGACACATTGAACGACTCGAAGTAGCGTATGAGGTTTTGATGCACGCCGCCTTCAACATCATTTGTCCCACGGCAGCATCGATAGAGCACGAGTCCGTCCCGATCCTTCCCGACCTCAAAAAACAGCGGTACGTCTGGCGGATCAGAGTAGAACCCATTCCGAATGTGTTCGAGGATGTTCCTCATCGCATCCCAGCACTTTGAGTTGAACAGCGGCTCGCCTGAGGTGGCATCCTTCAGGGGACCATATGTCTTCATCACCGCAGCCACCCGACTGAGCAAGATTTCGGGCGGTGGAATGTAGCGGCGGACACGTGAATGGATCCACCATGGCTGACCCTTCAGCTTCAACTCATACGAAACATCCTTATGTTTTAGCACTTCCTCCACTGCCAGCTTGTCATTCTGGTCCACGAGAAAGATGGCAGCGCTGAGCGCCCGTGCAAACGGTCGTCGTAACCCATGGGTGAGTGGAATGTTGAACTGGTGGAACAGGTGCCAGATGTCACCCTTGAAACGACTGCGGGTGAGAGATTGACTCTGGGGCTGATACTGCACCACATCAACAAGCATCTGGCTGATTGCTGCAAGTGCTTCTGGGTCAATGTCCGAACCAGAGATTGGCTGCTCCCTGTCTGTGATCTCCTCTGAGAAGATGTCAAATCCAGGTTCCTGTCTAAGAACAAATGGAAGATTGTCCAATGACACTGGATCAAACCTGGCCTGGTTGACACTGCACATGTGCAGTTCAGACAAATCCTGTGAGTCTACTGCAAGAATACTGCTGGGGGGTGCATGACCAAGGATTGCAGAGGCAGGATCAGTCTGGAGGTGAGTGGCTTGGCACAGGATGGAGAATGGAGGCAGACCAAATGCTGAGAGGGGGGTTGGCTTGTGGGATGGTAGGAGTGCAGGTGAGATCAAGTAGCCTGGAATGCAAACCTCCTGTACAATCATGATGACTCGAGACTTTGTGACATTGATGCCCTCAAATTTGGAAGGCCGATCAAGGGCAATCTCTCCCCGTGCAATGGCTTGACCATTTGGTGCATGCATGACCACAGGAGTACCAGCACATGTTGACCAAGAGACTGGCTCAGGGAGACCAACAGAATTGAGGGTAGAGTAAAGGGACCACATAGCATAGGCCTCCAGAACTGCATGGGCAGAAAACTTGGATGGAAGATCTGTACTTGCCCAGGCAGCACTGACACATATTGTAGGATCCCTGTCAATCCGGGAGCGCAAAATGCTGTGACAGAGTGCTGAAAGCCCTGCACTCAACTGTAAAGCAGCATGGCGATCATAGGCCATTTTCCCAATTTCAGCATGGCCAGCAAAAGGGGCAAAGTGGGAAGAGGGAGCCAAGTCCCTTTGCAGGCGTTCCAGGTTTGAGGTGATGTTGACACCAACCTTTTGGTAAGCACTAGATTGGAGGAAGGTGAGAAGAGAATGAGGTAGGAAAAGACCATCATCCTGCATGAAAGCCTTTGTCTACAATGGATCAGTCAGTCAAGACAGCCATTGCTAATTCCACACTATGACAAACAAACCTGAATGAGATATACAACTTTCTCATGTGCAATCTGAATAAGGGAGACACGACCAGCAATACCCTTGATGACATCCAATGGCCACTGAAGTGAGAGTCCCACCACAACAGGGTTCATGGCTGTATGGCGATTCATGATCACATTGAAGCGGGCATTGACCTGGTGAGTTGAGGTGAGTAGTACTGATGACCAGTCAGGGGGAAGAGTGAGAGATGGCATGTCCTTCACAGCAGGAAGAGCAGTGATGTTGGCAGAGAGAGAGGGAAACACAGAGAGCAGACAGTCCTTGTCAGCTCGAATGTTGTCAGTGAATACCAGTTTTGGAGGGCCATGACCAAAGCTCTTGAGAGAGGGCAGCATGGCTTCAAGGATAGGAGCCCAGTCTTCCTGTCCCTTCGAAGGGGTAAAGTTCATTGACCGTATCTCCCCATACTCATTGACAGTGCTGAACAAGGCATGGAAGGTTGGAACACCTTCAATCTTGCCAAGACGCTTGATTGCCTGAACAACAGTGGTGAACGACTGAAGGAATCCATACAGAAACCACCCACCTTGAAGCTGTGGTCTTGTTTGATAACATCAGCAGGCAAGGATGCAATCAACTGCCGCATTGCAGGTGCAGACTCTTCAACCAGCATGTCATAGAACTTCACGAAGTACTTGGCACTCGGGACAAAGCCAGCGTAACCATTTCGATCACCAAAACTGCCAAATGGCAGTGTTGATGTCCACTTGCTTGACAGTGCACCACTCTCACTGCGGTGGAGCACCATCTCAAGGAACAGACAATGCAACTCATCATATCGGCGGTAGTGGGCTGCCTGAATCATTGTCGTGAACTGTTCTGGCCCTGTGCCAGCACCAAAGGCCTCCCGAAGGAGTGAGACAAGCTTCGATGTAAGCCCGCAGCGATGCGTGAGCCGGAACTCGAACTGGTCTTGCAGTGGAGGTGGCAGTATGTCGAGGATGGCAGGACTCCAGCTAAGGAATGTCTTGCGACAGTCCGCATGACTGCACGCATACCGGTAGCCCACAATGTATAGATTCCGGTCGACATCCACCACACGGCGGGGGTATGGTGTGAAGCCATGCTTCTGCAAATAGATGAATGATCCAGTTGCGGGACGGCGACCAGCAGCACTGCAAGCTGGACACGGAATCTTGTCCACAAGGAGGTGAGGGAGCCAGACAAAAAATCGGGGCTGGTGAAAGACACTGGCAGAGAGCTGGAAGGTTGATCGCGCGAACAGGAACGGGCTGTCCACTCCATCGTAGAACGAGTGGTGCTGGTAGCACTTCGGGAATCCTGAACTGCTCTTCTTCATCTCCTCCGCCAGCCTCTCGCGTAGTCGTTGGTACTCGGCAGCGAGCCACGTCGGCATCGTGGACCGTGGCGTGCCGCGCGATCCAGCAGGTGGCTGCGGCTGCGATGCCATCGTGGGTCCCTCCTGGCCTGGACCACAGCTGCTGTCCTCCTCGGCGTCCTCATCAGTCCTCCTGCGTGCAAACTCATCGGCAATATCCTCCTCCAGGCCCTCCTCGTCGTCGAGAGCATCAGCAGCAGTCAGATCGGAGCTGTAAATGTTGGTGGGGTCTCGTCGGAACAGCGGCGTGGTCATGCGTCCCTGTTCGGGGTCGATCGTGTGAGAAACCTGGCCTGGGCCTGATGATTCACGCAGTGCCACCTGGGCGGACGTGCTGGCAGGTGTGTGCATGCGCGTCGCGTTGACGGTCGGGGCCTCCGATGGTGCTGGTCCCGGCGATGAAGCATCCGGTGGTCCCGTTGTCGTTGTCCCGCCTATAGCGCTCAGGCACGCGGGGCCCGATACCGGCGCATCCCGCGCGGGCTGGTTTGCCGGCACTGAGCCACTAGCATCCCCACTATTAGGAGGATGTGGGGGTGCGGGCGCTGGAGCATCACTGGGGGGCTCGGGCTCGCAGTCCCATGCCGGGCGGTCTGGACCTGAGCCGCTCGTGCTTGGTTGGGTTGGGGTAAGGGGGCCATTAGGACGTGGGGGCACCAACGTCGGTGCATCGCCAGCACACTCAGGCTCATGGTCACCTGCTTCCATCGAGCCGCTCGTGCCTGGTTGGGTTGGGGTAAGGGGGCGATGAGCATCGGAGGAACGGAAGCAGCGACTCACCAACAGCAGTGCCTGGTCCTTTCGTCGCACCCGAGAAGAATGCAGGCAACGTGCCGGCAGCGGACAACGGCGAGTCTGAGGAGAGAACAGCGTCAGCCCGAGCATGCACTGGCAACGACAAGGCCGTATGACAACGTACCCTCATCAGCAGCCTTCCTGGACCGAGCAGGCTCGCCATTCTTACGTGGCCTGCCAACGTTCTTGGTGCCGGGCGGGTTTGTCGTTCCTTTCGGTCGTCCGCGCGCACGTTTTGGTAGGGTGGACATAGTGGGCCACTGTCGTCACGGTGCCAAGAGGCTGGGTTAAAAATAAGAATGAGCTTCTTTGATGCGCCCGAAAATGGAGACTCACGTTGGTGGGGGTCGTCTGTTCGCAAACGAGAGGCTGGGTGTTCACAACCGATGGCGTTCACGTTGCTGCGACGAACGTCGGTGGGTAGTAGCGGGCGTCGAGAACGCGCGAGGACTGTGGCAAACACCTACCGTATAAGTTAAGTCCCTTAAGTCCAAAACGGGCGGATTCAAAGTCCGATAAGTCCCAAGTACCCTACAGGTATAGACGGACTGCCCCACTGTCCAGATAGTGTGAAGAGGTCACGTGTGTCTTTGGTTGGCCTCTGCGGCAACATCACCGTTCGGATATGAGTCTGGACTCGCCTTCGCCTGAAAGACATGCAGGTTCTAGCGTCAGGTCCTACACCTGCCCCTTTGATCTGTTCATGATGGAACGCAATCCCGACCATCAGCTCGTCTCCGAGGAGTATCTCATCAGGCGTGTTCTTCAAGGCCGAAGCTCGCACCACCTTGAGGAAGCTTGGAAGCGTTATGTCGTCGAGATGGAGGAACTCGTTGACAAGCTCAAGGCCACCGAACCTCTCGCTGTACGTGATCCTTCATGATACGTTTGCCACCTTCCAGTAACTGAGTGACAGGACAAACCTAGCGAGGCTACCACTGCTGGATACTATAGTATTCCTGATAGCCAGAACCTTGCCATCCGTGTATGGGATGGCAACTTTCAGGAATACGGTTTGTACTGCTTCGACCTCTACAATCGCTTAACCCGTACTGCAATCAACCTTCCCCATGACTACAAAATATGTCATGCCAGTAGCAATTCTTTCGTGGTTGGTGGCCGGGGATCAGAGGTGATCAGCTGGGAGAGAGCATGGAACGTCCCCCAACGGGATATGAGGCCTGGTCAGGAGCGTTTCGTAGTTCCCGAGGGGTCACGACTCGCACTTGTTCGCCCTGGCAAAGAACCGTTCTACTTTGTCCTGCCGAGGCGCCAAGTATCGAGAGGTATTGGAGCCATAGCGTTTGCTCAACTGGAGGATGCCAGGGTTAGTTAGCCACTTTCGAAACATGTCCTATCATGCAAACCGTATGTTCATGACGTTCGCTAATCCCACGGTGGCTGACAGAGTGCTCCGACTTGGAGATACTACATAAATTGACTTCCCTCGACCGTTGCCCGGTCCCCGTCTCGTCCCGCCGCACCGTTCTGAAACGAACCTTCCAGACTCGTTCGAAACGAAGCTCCGAGTCGGCGACTGAGTTACGAGGCTGCTTGTTACATAAAAAAGGGGTGACCAATCCGTCGTGGCGACACTGAGCACACGCACGAAAGCGAACGAGACACACCTGGTGGACCAGACGTCCGTCACCGTCGATCCCGGACTGAAGCTGGTACGACATGGTGGCTGCGGTGGATGGACGTGACGATGTTGGTGTGTAAGGAAAGGAGGCAAGTGGCGGTACACGTCGCAATCAACCTCAGACCTTCAATACGCGAGATGATGCATCGACGTTGATGGCATCACATCACTACTAGTACACGAGCTATTCGTACAAACGGACGAGGGGCAGTCAGGACAGTCATACGTACACACGGAAACTACGATCGCCCAGCGGTGTGAACGACAAGCAAGTGAGCGAGAGGACTGAATCTGTCGGGGAATGGTACACACCGATCGGTCGCGCGCGTTCGGCACAGCATCTCAAACATGGTACGTCTTGGGGCCAGCGCGGGCGGCTGGGACGAGGCTGCGGTGCGAACCCTCGGACGGGGTCGAGGCGTGGATGCGGACGGCACCACGACGGGCGCTGGCTGAACGGAACGGTGGATGGTCGGGATGTCGACAGGACACTTCGTGCGCTTACATAACGACACGCTCTGTGGTGGGCAATCGTCAGCACGCGGTGGGTCGAAGGGACCGTACGTAGGACTCACGAGTCTAACAGCGCTTATCACTATACCACGTGACCAGCGCGTCTCCTTTCGACCAGGCCCAGACAACGACGACCGCAAACCACCAGAAGAACGTCGTCGCCCTCCACAAACTACACCCCGAAGCAGCCGCGTTCGCGGAATCCGTCCATGGCGGGAGAAGCGCCAAACTCACCGGCGAACGCACCTTCAAGGACACCTTCATCGACGTGCTCTGTCGCGTCGTCGTCGTCAAAAAGGGCGTCTCACGGGTGGACAGGATCGTCAAGTTCGTCGCCGCATACGTCCACTATCTCAACTTAAAAAGTGCGTGCGTCCCGTTCGTGTGGCGGGCCGCGTCGGCGGCTCTTTAGCCAACGAGAAAGAAGACAAAACAATGATGAGGACGACGACACACCAGCGGGGCGTTTCTTTGCGCGTCTCCTCAAGTTTCTCCTCAAAGGTTTCGTCGCCAAGGACAAGGTTGTCCGATACCGCTGGGTGCATTTGCTCACAGAGATGGTCGCCCACATGGGCGAACTAGAGTGCGTTCCTCTCCGGCTCATCTGAACGCTCATTGATTCCGTTTGACAGCGAGGACGTACCACATACTTCGAGCAGCCGTCATCGAACGCATACGTGACAGGGGGACACCCATCCGCATACAAGCAGCCGTCGCACTCTCGAAGCTATGCGGTACAGAAGACCCCTCAGAGTCCGAAGACGACAAGCTGACCGCCGTGTACGCCCTCGTCGACACCGTCAGCTACGACCCCGCCATGTACGTCTGTCGCTCGCTCGCCACAAGCTCGCCTAACCGCCCTCAACAGCGAAGTCAGACGCGCTTCGCTCCTCAACATGCCCACCGCAAAATATACCACCGATGCCATCCTCGCTCGGACCCGCGACACTGACACCGTCATTCGTCGCCTCGTCTACTCGGCCATCCTCGAGAATCCCCGCTCCCATGGGTCCCCTTCATCCCCGTGTACTGCCCGTAAGAGAGATCATCCGCAACGGACTGGGCGACCGTGAGCCTGCAGTTTGCGCCGCCGCCGGGTCCCTCTTCGGTGCCTGGGTCGATGTTGTCAGAGGATCGACAAATGACGAGGAAGGTGTCGACGTGCTTGACGACATACTAGCCTTTCTCTCCTCGACGCGAACACGGACGCTCTCAGTATATTCACCATGCGCGTCGACATCTTCGACCGTCTCGAGTTCAAAGGTGTGTGTATGCACCACACGTCAGTCGTCCCCGTTTCCTGACTTGCCCAAGATGCATTTTGGGAAGAGTTGACCCTGCAGAGGGCGTTCTTGGCACGCGTGTACGTCGAGCACTGTATCGCCACCAAAGACGAGGCTAAGCTCGATGCGTCCCTCCCTGTCGTGACCGCCCTCGCCTTCCGGATCAAGTTCGTCTATACCAAGTACTCTGAACCGCATTGGTGGTTGCAAACCGTAGCTAACTTGATAATCAATGGTCCTGATGAACCGTATATCATATTGGCAGAGGTAACGATGCGACGTACAAGCAGGTAGAGCGTTTAGACTGTATCCATGCGTGGCTTGGCCAGGTTTCTCTGCACCTTCAACCTACGAGGCACCGAGGTGTGGGACTCATATATCAACCCGAGGCCGAAGCGCCCATGGCTGTGTGAGCTGATCCATATCGTCACGAGATTGATAAGACGAACCGATTTATATAGCTCCGACTCATTCCCTGCACTCTACCTGATCCCCTCTCTCTGTGTGGCATGCAGTCGACAGAAAAAGGTACGCGTTAGGCGTCGGCGAGTACCCGTAATGACCGCAGCGCTGGTTGAATTGCAGGTGGTTCGGAAATCAATGCGAGTCAACGCGCGATACATTCGGTCTTGTTCGCAGAGAATGGGTCGAGGCAAGTATGGAGTGGTGGTGAGGAGGGGGTACTTCGGCGATGGCAGGTGAACGACGGGCGCGAGGCCGGCGAGCCAATTCGAGCGGAGGGAGCAGAAATTTTTGCTGCTGCGCTGTCTCTGGATCGCAAATGGCTGGTCTGTGGGCTCAGGTGTATGGGTGTGAAGGACGGGAGGACAAGTGTTAGGGTGTGGGATGCGCAGACTAGCGAAAAAGTCCTCGACGTCAAGGGCCACAAAAACACTGTCTTCTCGGTGGACGTTTCATCAGACTCGACGAAATTTGCGACGGGCTCACACGACAAGACTGCGTACATCTGGAGTTTGAGAACGGGCGAGCGGCTCGTCGGACCGCTGCAGCACGAGGGTTGGGTGGTGACAGTGCGGTTCTCTCCGAATGGCGACTGGATCGCAACCGCTACTAGTACGGGAGACAAAAATAAGGCGGATATGAAGTCGATCCGGATCTACGACAGCAACAATGGCCAGCAACTGGTGGACATCCCTTGTCTATTCAGCAGACACATATCGTCGCGGCTTGCCTGGTCTGCTGACGGTCGCCAACTCTTTGCTGTCTCAGGCGCCGAGGTCAAGCGCTTCGACACGTCTTCTGGGTCCTTACTTGGAAAATGGTCTGTCCCTGGACCTGAAGGCTGGCGCCCCGGTTCCATTGTTTTATCGCAAAACCAAAAGTTCCTTGCTGTCGTTGTATCCCAGTCGCTGTCATTCTGGGACATCTCCACTTATGCGCAAATTGGGACTACTATCCAACATCCAAGCACAGTTCGGTCTATTATGCTGTCCCGTGGGGACGACTGTATTGCGACTGCAGAAGAAAACGGCAAGGTCACTATCAGGAACCTTCGTGACATCATTCCGCTCTCGTACTCGACGGTGAATGTGAGTCGTTAATACTCCTTCGCACTGGCTAGGTCTGAGACACCATGGACTACCTCTCGTTGTTTCTCGTATCGTGAGTGTTGAGACGACAACAGTAACTTCTCGCACACTCAGATGCTTCATCACAGGATTTCAGTTGCCATTCATGTACATCAATGACCCGGTGTTCAAATCTTGGACGAATGGTGACTTTGGCTGCGTCGAAGCGCTCTTGGCTGAGGAAATCGCACAACTCTCGAGTCCATTTCATCACGCTCACGCTCTCGCGCTACGGGCCATCGTGCGCGCTAGGTTGAAACAATGGGATATGGCCATAGACGACGCCAAAAAGGTGAAAATTTCGGTCATCTTCTGTTCCGTTTATTGTTCGACGTCGACCTTTGCACGACAGTCTATCGAAACTCAGCGCTCCGTCGTTGCTTATATCGCCACGGCGATTGCCTGCGTGGGAAATGGAGAGCATGATTCAGCGATGCGTGCATTCGACCTTTCGTTTAGCCATAGCCTCCCTAAAGAAATAAATCTTCTCTTGCTGATCAAGGTACGTGCATATCGTGGTTATTGCCTCCAATGTTAGTCATTTCACATAGGCGATCATCTTGTTTGTGTGCGGAAAGCACGATGACGCTATTTCACGCGTCAATGATCTAATCGACATAGTGGATGACTCGCCAGTATATGTCACCGTCAGGGTATGTACACAGCTGGATGCGGGCATTCCAACAAAGGTTTACAGTACTTTATACAGGCTCAGATGCACTTGCTACTTGGAAACCTGAAGATGAAAGCGGGTGAGAATGAATGCGCGATAGAACTGTATAAACGAGCACAGGAAGCCATCCCGTTTCGAGAGGATCCTCATCTTGTGCTCATCTCGCTTGTGAGCTGATCCTTACAACCTTTTATCATTGTACTCACTCCGTGTTAAAGGTATTTGGATGGGATTTTGATCGACTCGCCCCTGAAATTCAGCTGCAGCTGTACAAAGCCATGTATGCTGTCGGTCGGGTCGAAATGGCGGATTCGCTTGTTACCATGGTCGAAATGCTTGGCGAAAGCGTGCTGACGGGGGAAGTAGCCACAGAGTGGAACCCAGGTGCGTTTCGTCCCATCAGCCAAGATCCACAAGTTCAGTGGTTGACGTCAGAGCTTGTCCGAAAATGTCTCGCGAAATTCGAAAACGACGGAGATACAGCGGCGAATAGCAAAGACGCTCAACGAGCGATCATACAATACTCCAGCGCACTGCTCATGAACCCGTCGAAGCCAGCGAGTCTTCTTGTCAAGCGAAGCAATGCACGAGCAATGGCGGAGTTATGGGAGGACGCGTTGAGAGATGCAGATGAAGTATGGTCATCCATCGTCGTCCCTGTCTGACGGTCCTAAACAAATCAACGCAGGCGATCAAGGCAGATAACGCTAGTCCTCGTGCGTACCAGGCGAGACATGCGGCCATGCATGGCTTGGGGCACTATGATGAAGCGATAGATGCGTTCACCCGCATGCTTTCGCTTATCGAAGCATCTTCAGACCCTGATGTCCGAGGTCAGTGGTGTTTGACCACTTTTGAAAAGACGCTGATGTATGCCGTGCAGAACTAGGCCAGAAATACATTTCACCGTCCCAGTCTAAGGAGATTATTGACGGCGTCGTTCATGAAGTCGTGGTGGTGTCACCACTAGTACTCATCGATGTCAAGAGCGGACATCTGTGCGATGCCTCGAAACGCGCAGATACATTCAAGTCGGAAGGAGAGTTCAAAGAATTACTTTCCTCCATGACGGAAAGGATGGACGACGAACATATTCGGCGAGTCGTCGCAAGATATTTCGATCATGTGATGTTCTCGCATGTGTGGGAAGGAAAGGAGCCCTCATTCCAGGACGTCAGTCAGGCTGGCTCTGTCTGGGCGCTGGACTCATCGTCGCCACTGAATGACAAGTTGCAAAAATTCTGCGAGGCGGTTCGTGAAGACGGGTATCGCTGGGCCTGGAGCGATACGTGCTGCATTGACAAGATGATCAGCACGATACTCTACCAGTCACTGAAGATGATGTACAAGTGGTATGAAACATCTGCCGCCACTTTCGTATTCCTCAGGGACGTCGAATCGTTGTCGTCACTCCTTCGTCTCAAGGACAGTAAATGGATGAGGCGGGCCTGGACGTCACAAGAGCTTCTCTCGCCCAAGGTGGTCCGGTTCTATGCGCGCGATTGGAAGCCGTACCTCGGAGATGCCCGATGTAATCACAAGGAATCACCCGAGATTATGCAGGAGCTCGCAGATGCCATTGGGATTGCGCGGGAAGCCATCATCGCTTTCGATCCCGACGTCCTCAGCATTAGAGAGAAGCTACGGATTGCCTCTATGCGCCAAGCGACGGTCAAAGAAGATATTGCATATTCCTTGATTGGAATCTTCAAGAGCGATATTCGGCCGGACTATGGGGAAGGAGAGGCTGCTCTTGGCCATCTTCTGGAGGAGATAGTGTCTCGCACTGGGGATGTCACAGTACTAGACTGGACGGGAAGCCCCTCATCATACAACAGTTGCCTCCCTGCCACGCTCGCAGTGTACAGTCGACCGCCTGCTATTTCCTCTCGTATCAGCGACGCTGAAATGGACGCGCGTATCGCGACATTACGACCTTCGCTGTCTCAAACAGATGCGATACTCATCCACGAACGGATCATTCGACTATCTCCCGCACGCTTCACTAATCGTCGACTTTACCTGCCGTGCATCATCTTCACGGCCAAGAGGTTGGGTGTACAAGAGCTTGGAAGAGAACTCTACACCCGTTATCGTGCTAGGGTACCAGGGATCGGACACGTGGAATTCCAGGCACAGGAGAGGCTCTCGTTGACCGAGCCGCGGAAACTGGCCTTCGCCCACCCTTGGATTCGCGATATGCGGGATCCGCTGGAAGGTTTTGATGGATGGCACGGGGCGGTCGACGACTCGGAGTCCGACTCGGATCATGAGACTGAATCAGGGTCTTCGCCGACGTCGCCGTTGAACGCTGTCCCCGTGGCTGCGATGGACGACTACACTCGGGCATTACGGCTGGTCGCCCGCTTGCAAGAGCCGTTCCATGCGTTGGTGCTCCAGCAACAACCCAACGGCGAATTCAAGCGGATCGCCACGGAACACGAGGTCGTAGTGCCAGGCATCGAACGCCGGATCAACTTTGTGAGGGACGTCTGCACCGAAGTCGTGGAGATTCTGTGACATGGCCGCTGGAGGTTCTCTCGGCTTGTGTTTCGTCGTCGCTGCATTGCTATTTCATAGTGCTCAAACTGTAGCTAGTGCTTTATCCGTTCTGTCGCCATCTGAGTTGTACTACTGGGGTTATTATAAACGTCGGAGCCTTTGCTCTCTTGCGCGATCCCAGGTTCAACGCCTTCCACCGATGTTTGACTTTATATACTTGTGATGATGCACCGACACTATCGCGGGCCAGTGTCTTTTAGTTCTCTATTGTCTACTGCAGGGGGCCTGCGGCCCGAACGATTGTCGGTCAGGGCGTCGATGACGGCGGGCATGGCTGACCTTTCGTGTCCGTGGCCTTGCTCTTCGGCGCATCTCCGTCGATGAACATGAACGCCTTGATGTCCTTCATCTGATCAGGGCGTTCAGGAATCTCGACGGTTTTGAACTCTTGCTCCATCTTAATGATGACAGGGAAATTTTCGATGATGCACCACGTCGTCTGTCGACGTGTCCGTTTCGTTAGCATGCGACAACAACCAACGATGACCCGTGCCCCACCGATCGAGCAGCCATCCACACTAGCACGGTACATCTCAGCTGTCTCGGATCCAGGCTTCCACGAATCTCCAGGACCCCTGTTGTAGTTGTAGAGTAGCAGACTGTACCAGGACGAGATCTGAACGTCAAATTAGTCAGTTCAGTGGCTCTGTCGCCCGCAGCATGACGTGTGTGCTCCATCGCGGTAAACGATACTCACGTCTGTCAGCGACTGAAGGGCGCGTCCGAGGTATTTCGACAACAGTTTCCAGACGGACGTCATCATGAATGGCAGGGATGTCCCAATCCAGGGCATCGTCGCACATGTCATCAGGGCGTCTTTCACCTCCGGCGATGCCGACTTGAACGGCTCTACATCAAGCTGCTTCACCGTGACAGACTCCATCACAACCACGACTGACGACGCATACTCGTCGTACGCGTTTGTCCACGCATCCTCGGTCGTCCCGAAAATTTTCCAGAGATCGTCGCTGCAGAGCGTTGTCTTGAACACCTCGTCAACGGCGTCGAGAATCTCGTCGGTGATCGCCTCGTGGACGGGCGTTGCGCGAGCCAGTGCTAACGCTGCCTGCACGAGATAGTTCATCGCCTTGGACCGAACCCCGTCAGATGCTTCGTGTCTGACGAGGTCCATCATCGAATGACTGACGCGATCCTTGTCCCATTTCGCATTGCTGATGCTGTTGAAACACATCGTGCGGTGTGTTTGTGGATAGACGACAGCCGTCACCATCAGCTACCACCGTCATCAGACAGTTCACGACAAACAAAGAGACGACACGACGACTTACCCCGCTGTGCGGCGACAACAAGTCGTCCTTGAGCGTCTTGATCTTGAAGGTGTCGGAATGCGTGAAATGAGTCGACTGATCGTTGATGAGCGAGCACATGAGACGCCAAACGTAGTCTTGCTGCAGAAGCGTTGCGATGACGTGCCGGGATTGGTCGATCGGAGGTTGGCCGGGACCTTGCAATGCAGCCGTTTGAGGTTCTCGCTTTTCATGCGCAAGAACGTTTGGATAATCCCTTCCTCGGCGCCTTCCTTGACGCGTAGAGTCGTTCGTTCGTCGAGAGATGGTATCCGAGTGCGTCGTCCACATCCTCTATTGTGTCGTCAAAACGCGACAATGCGAAGTCAAACGATAGCTTACCTTGCGCGTACACAAAAACGACCCAAAGCGCGTTCGCCACGACAAGCGATCGCAGGTAGCTCGCCTCTTCCCTGGCGATGGCGAGGTCATCTCGGCCTCCGCGCCTCGTGGTATCCCTGCGAGGATAGCATTGACGTTTGCTTTGGCACGATTCAGCTCAGATCTCTTGAGCTTCAGCCAATCCTTGAGTGCGGAATTGCGGTGACGGCCTCCGGCAGCCTGCATGGACGGACCGAATGTGCTGTCGGTGCCGGGCGTCGTGGGTGATTGGATCGTCATGGAGGGAATGTTCTCTAGAACGGCAGAGTGGCGGGCTCTGGATGCGGACGAGCTTGTTATAATGCAGCCTGTTGAGGCAAAGGGAAGCTTCGGAGGTGGCCTCCATCAGCAAAAAGGGCAAAGTCTAACAAGGCCAAACTTAGTTAGTTAGGAGGGGGGAGCGAGCCGCCGAGCGAAGCGAGGTGGCGAGTGACCGAGTTGTGGAAACTGGTGACAGTGGGGAGAGTTTGACTCTCCACCGGCCTGTTTCGTTGATATCTATATGTGTCCTTCTCCCCGACCCCGGAAACAGACGGGCAGACGGATGGACGGATGGGTGGACGGATGGATGGTCGGACGGGTGGATGGTCGGATGGGTGGACGGATGGATGGTCGGACGGGTGGATGG
>JBBPMC010000831.1:0-15936 GCA_038090115.1 Strobilomyces echinocephalus
GCCGCATTGTACTCTGTTACTTTTTTTTCCTTCAAGTTTATGTTGGGCTAATCCGTCTCATGAAAGGCAACGGTATGTACAGGTATTGATTGGATGTGGCAGTGTGATTACTGAGGACCTCGTCAGGGATGTCTATCCATGAAGATCGCCTTCCCTTCTTCTATGCCATAGTTGTAGGCTCAGCTTATTTCATCGACCTGGCGTGCTTGTGGGCGACAAGACGAGCCAGTGGTGTTAGCGAGCAAGCACTCCAAATACACCAAGCACCTCTCACCCCGCAGCTTGACGCTGCGGAAGCCCAACCCCATGTGTCCGAAGGGGCGTACTTCAAGGTAGTAGTTGTTGGCTCTCGTGGATGGCACGTATTTTCTGTCGGCCGATGACGACACTTGACTCACTTTCTATAGATCCAGGTTTAACGCTGTCACGAAACGACGGCGGCCCCAGTCGAGGAGAAGGAACGTATTCCAGTAGTACACAGTGTACTAAACCGATCGACTCGTCTGTTCACGGAATTTAGGGGGAAACCCTTTTTACCAAGTGCATGTCTGACAGGACGTCCGAGGTGGAGGGCAATCGTGTCGAGTGATGAACATATCTAGAAAAGCCGTACGAGGCCACTGTATGGGGGGGTGAGTCCCGGCGAATTTGAGTCCCAGGGCCATCCGTCATTGAGGGAGAAACATTCCAGCTTGGACCACGGAGCCGCCAGTGCGAGCACTTGACTGTTTGTGAGTCTGAAGTCATACGAAACATCGAGCTTTATCTGCCAAAGATTGCCGAACATCGTCCATGGCTGCAATTCTTCGAAGCTAACCGGAGCGAGAAACTTGGGAAGTCAAGGCGCTAACGACAGCGCTTCTAAGGCATGGTCAGTATTGGAGGTCAGTAGACTGTGCGGTAGAACGGCCGCGAAAAGTACCAAAAGACGCAGCAAGTGCCTTCACAGCAGGCAACCAAGTCTTGGAGAGTAATTGTGAAATTGGTTCCAGAAATTCTGAACACAACTCTAACTCGCTCGAGCGAGGGGAGACGAGGACTGAGTCGGAAGCTGGCAGCATAGAGTCCACAGCGAACTCCAGCCGGGTCTGCGCAGGCAGGCGGGACAGATGGACGAGGTCGTCTATACCCAAAGCGACTTCCAAAGAACAAACCAGAGAGTAGAGGTTTTGCCATCGTAATATGCTGTTATCCGACAGTTTCATTGTACGCGAGACTGCTTGTTCACGATAGACACACTTCAGTTAATCAGTGAGGATCTCAGATTCTTCGCTAGACAGACAGTACTCGTACTGTTGTACTCGACAAGACAGCGCATCTTGCGCTGTACACCGAACGGCCCACATCGGCTGACAAGACGGTTTTTTTCCGGTTTTTTATCGTTTTTTCTTCTTTTCTGCGGTATGGAACGGAAGAATGAGTCATTAACGACAATGGACGGCGACGATCACGCTCAAGCGTTTGAACCTGCAAGTAACTCGGAAAGTAAGTATCGCGCGACCAACATCGTTGCTCACAAAAACTCGCCTGGAGCCACTTTCCAAGTCATGGTCACGGCTTCCCCGTGGTCCTCGCGGTCGTTGAACTCGAGGGCCGCACTATAGTCCTCGTGGTTGAACTTGAGGACCCGCGAATGAAGCATCAGCTTGGGCGTCTTGCTCGCGTCCAAGGTGGCAAGGTGACCGGGGAGGTTTGGTTCTGCGGTGGCGAGCAGGGCCCCGCCTGGCCGCACCAGTCTCGCGCCGAAGCTCTCGTGGAGTGTAGTTGCCACGCGCGCGAGCTCGGCGGTCGTCGGGAGCTGAGTAGGGGAGAGCTGATCGACCAAGTGAAAGACGAGAGAAGGGTCCAGAGGCATGTAACCATGGACGGTACCTCCCGCGGCCCGCCGTCCGACACAGGCAGCACACCTCTCTGGGTCCGCACGCCCCAGCACCGAGATGCTGTTTATGACATTGCCCGTGCTGAGTAGGTAAAGTTCGAGACGATACGACCCGGGGTATGCAAACTGGGGGACCTCTCCGACAAGGTAGAATTGGATCAAATGAGTGTGCTCGTTTGCCCGTTTCATGAGAAGATTGGCGCTCGCGGCGTGTTGAGGGGAGCGAATAGCAAGTGCTTCGTGGTGTTCGACGACGTTTTCGTGAACTGGACTGAATTCGTTGTGGAGAATCCGTCGCATGCGCTCTCGGGAAGCGAGGTCGGAAGGAGGGGGCACCTCAACCCTGACTTCCTCCCCCGTCCGAGGGTCTTTAATGGGAGGGTATGTGTAGTCTATGTGAAGATATTCGGTAAAATCATGTACTGTACGTAACGAAGAGAAAACCACATACACTTGGCCAAACGGGTCGGGTTCAGGCCACGTGCATCCTCTGCGGTCCAATACCAGTCCTTGTCGATGCGGAATGGGTGAAGCGACGTTTGGTTATCCACCTCAGCACCTGATTTCTGGAAGAATGTCCCTTCCCAGGTGACTGGAGAGTATAAACGATTCGCCAAGGATGCGGAATCAGAAGACATACTGAATGATTCTGCCGCCCATTGCTCATTACGCCACTTATTTGCGAGCCAATAGTCGGGATAGAGGTGCTCCCAGAAGGCATAGATCCGGTCAACGTTGCAGTGGTGTAGGAAGAAGATCGGATCAAACCCTACAAGTTATTGGGCTCATGATACATCCCATCAACATAGTAGATGAATGTACCTGCATATTCGTTGAAAGACTGCAATAAATTAGTATACATGCGAGAGAGACGGTGAATGCAAGACGCGTACCATCGACCCATCTCCACCACAGTGAAGATGTATTTGGTTGTGAGGCTCCTCGATGGATGCTGAGTGGATTGTGAGAACTACAATACTAATAAGTAGCGACCATATGAGCATACGAGGCATCGGGTTCATCACAGGGTGGATATTATCCTTTGCGCCAACATTTGAGAAATATCCCCACCTACAGCGTACCGCGAATGAGCCATGCCTTTCTGCAGCACAACCAACTTACATGTTTCCACCGTAGTCTGGGTGCACAACCGTCAAATCATATGTGAACAATTCAGCCACTTTGGCCCTAAGCCAGTCAAGAGGCTGAAGTGTTTTCACCCTGTTACCTACTGGCATGTAGGTCGTCTTCCCAAATGCACTAGTGACAAACCCTCAGCATCAAAGGTACAATACGATCTGTATGACTTACTCCCTTGCTAAATCGTACAGCTCGGTCACTGGATTGTCGCGTTCATCCATCTTAACCCAGCGAAAGGTTCGAGGCCACGAGGCCATATATCTCGCTTCCGCTGTCTCGCCTGGGCTCATGGCGTACTTGTAGTGGTTCAAGGGGTTATCGACCTCAATTGTACTGCCATAGTAGGCAAGAACCGAGACTTGCTTTGCCTGACAAACAAGAGGGATACCATCCTTAGAAGTCTCGTCCCGAGTCCAATCCCAGTATCTCCAGAGCACATCAGCGTCAATGTTGGTAATGTAGTCTTGACTCACGGGAAACGAAGCTGCCTCGCTTCTGCAACCCACTCACTATTGCCATGTGTGGATGCGAGGCGCAGTGCCTCGTCGACAACCGCTTGCTACTCGACTGTCAGTGCGGTTGGATCATGGCACGACTGTACGACTTGCCTCGAGCAGCAATAGCAAAATGCGGTGCCAGGGAGGGAACAGAGCCGCTTTTGTCTAAAGTGTCAGCGGGCCTCGAGAAATTCAAGGGGAGTTTACAGACAAGCATGATAACAGTATCCTTGGACGTGGATTTCGTCAGTACCAACCGGTTCTCTAAATGAAAGAGACAATAACTTACCGCCCCACTGGTCCCTTGATACAGGATCACGCGGCCCATGTGGATCGCCGCTGCAGGTAGTGCGTCGGACAGTGCTTGAGCATATACATGATAGATTTTACCTCCATGGTGTATAGGGAAGTCCGTGGATAGACCCTACAGATAGCTCAACATTGAACCACGAGGGACTCCGCATTGCAATGGGCCCACCTATCTGCATCCAGCTGTCAGGTTCCTTCGCATCCATTTCCTGGATATTGATCATAGCTTGGATGAAGAGGGACCACTGAATGGGGTGGTTATGCTGGAGATCCCCTATCTCCAGACGGGGATAGACACCAGTGGCGACACCGAGAATGCGGTAGATTTTCTCCATTACGAGAGCAGATGGGGAGGCAAGTCCAAGGGGAGGAACGCCTTGGGCTAGATGAAAATGCTGTCGAGCTTTTATCCTCTCAGGGATCGTATTTCACGTTAATACACACGGCCTGACCAGGGTCTTTGACACTAGAATCCAAATCGGTTGATATTCCTTGAATCAGCGAACATCAGATCTAGGCGATAATTGATCACTAGGCCATCAATCTGGATTACTCGCCTCCTGCACAAGGCGTGCTATCCACGCCCATGCGAAAGAGAAACTCCCAACATCTTGAAGTCGGGCTAGACAGGAAATAGTGGCGCAATGAGCACAATTTGAACACTGCGTCCGCCCCGTTGTTCCATCACTTTGTCTTCGTAAAATTTCAATCAAGGACACACTCGACGCCGGCAAAACGCAAGACGGTTTTGTGCATAGTTGCGCCCAACGCTATATATACCGCTATTTCGGTTCCTGTAGATGAACGTGTCAGCGCCGCTCCACCAGATATGTAAAAGCCCCACTGCCAGTGGTCGAAGGAAGGGACCAAACGCGTCGGACAAACAAGACACCATTTCAAGCCGACAGGTTCCCAGCAAGATTCGAGCCTGTTGCAATATGTACAAATTGGAATTTCGGAACAACGCACAGAAGCGGATTGAAAAGCACCCACCGTGACCAACGACGGAAGACCCGCCAAGGAATGATCGTTCTTTCCCGCTGTCCTGTATCCTCCCTCTGGGTCTCTGGGTAGTAGGAAAACGAAATCTCTGGGATGAGACACTCACCTCGATAGCAGACCGTCGACGAATCACCCCGTGAACGTTCCGAAGGGAAATACTTTTATTCCCGGGTCGAGGTTGTGTGATACAACCATAGACACGATGTCGTGAACGTGTTCGATGACGTACTCGATTTGCTCTTGTGTGGTAGATGGATGGACCAGAGGAGGCCAATGGACGAGTCACGACATCCTTGAACCTTGAGCTTGATACCAGCGTGGATGTTCCATCTCGAAATGCCTGACTCCCCGGTCGAGACATCGAAGCACTGGGCGGTGTCCCCGCAGGACGAGGTAAAGATCCGCTTGCCACCGCTCGCTCGGGCGAGCGTACTGTCGAACAAAAGGTCGTTCAATTATACGAATAAAGTCGTCGTTCGGCGTGGCAGCAGCAATGACATTACTGTATGAGAACTTTGAGAAGACCGTCTGGCGAGAATTTCACCGCTACCACGCAAAGTCACGTGAGGGTCGCGACCGAGTTCCGCGAACAGTGCCGCCCCAAAGGGGCGTCACTGTTTTTTGGTCAGTGAACGAGAGAGGGAACCGAGGTAATTACGATCTGTATACTCTGTCCGCCAGCCGTCCGTCTCCAAGGATTCGGACCTGCGATAGGAGTGGCCGTACTCGGCGCGGTACAGGGGGGACAAGAAAGGGGGGCGGGGTAGGCAGCGGTTTCGAGCCTGCGAAAGCTCTCGTCAGGGGGCTACCGCTGCCCCGACCGCCAGCCTACCTCGGAGGCGTTTAGGGAACTACCCGTAGCACCAGACAGAGGGAGTAAGAGTGCGCGATCGCACTGACCCTCCGCGATACGGGTTGCTTATATGGGTGAATAGGGTGGAGAAGGGGGAGGTTCCCGATCGGGCGGTGCCAGCAGAGGCCACAAAGGGCATGCTTCCATTCCTAAGCCGGCGCAGCTGACCACTTTCGTCGGTCTAGCCTGACTTCTTCGTTCCCATGCGGTGCCACGCAGGGATTAAACCTGCGTGGTCCCTCTCTCACCGAGCGAGAGTCGGCCGAAGTGCACTGATGGAGAATTCAGCCTCGTCGTAATCGTCATACATAGAGCGTAGAAGCCTCAAGAAACAGTGAATAAAACTCTACAAAGTGCTCCCCAGTCTCTTCTGGCATCCACTGCACACACACACATAACATCAAGACCCCATCGCATTCGTCTGCATGCAGCATCGTCACCGTCACACAACTGCCGTGCTCGAGCCCCACCGACTGCCTCCGACCGCATATGGACGCGACCATGCATCCATCCTAGTCTGAAAACACCATCCGGATCCGAGGCAACACAGGACCGTGCCGAGAAGCGATGCGGTTACGGGTTTGACGATACGAAGACGGCATGACGACGTCTGCAGCCCGTTCATACACCTCGTCCCAACGTTCCATGTTCGCGTTCCGGCACAACAGTCCCATCTCCTTGCCAGAATACAAGTCAAAATCGTGGAAAGCGATGAGAGTGAAGAAGGCAGCGACTGGAACGATCGCGTCTTCGTCGATGAACGAGTCGAGGACGTTGAGGGTGAATGGGCGGGGAAGTGTCGTTCCGAGGTTCTCGTATGATGGAGCGGATCCAACACAACCTTGCGTGTTCATAGCGAGAGCCATGTCGTCCAGCAACGGACACGACTGCAAAAGCTGTAGCAACCCGTTTGGAGTGATTCCATCCGTCTTCCAGCCCCAGCGTTCGTTTATCGAAAGAATTTCTAGGCATGGCCATGCAGACGCCAACGTGAGCAAGTCGCTGTCCGTCAGACCCACGCTCCAATCTATATCGAGTCTAAGGTAACGAAGGTTGCTGAACGCCATACATGACCGCAAGTCATCCAAACCGAGAAGTAGTACTGGATGTTGACCGCGATCCGGTTGATGTCGCACTTTGAACTTGCGGATGGTGCGACTAGCGCCAGACATCTCTATGCTCGCAAAAAAGGAAGAGAGTTCCAGCTTGGAAGGGCGATTCGCAACGTCAGCAGTGAGCCATGCAATGGCAGGTAGTCGGACGCAAGAGAAGAAGTGGGAAACGGAATTCCAGGATTTATGCAGCAAAGACAAGTCGTGCAAACTGGCAAAGACAAGAGGAGAATCAAACTGTGGTAGTGGTGTATCCGGTGTGAAGTGGAGCCTGGTTAAACACCCTATGTGTGACAGATGCACGATTGCGACAGCACCCAGGGGCACGTTTGGACTCCGCAAATCCTCGAGACATTGCCACCCGCGGACACAGTGAGAAACAGCAAGGGTACCATACGCGTGATTCAGAACCGAGAATTGTGCCTCTCTGACATTTGGGCACAGTCGTGGAAACTCCTCGAGGAAGTCATTCAGGCTAGGTGCATTTGAATCCGTCCTGCTTGCATGAAAGATGACACGACGCAGAGACGGGAGGGGGAGACGGAACAGAAGCATGGCGACACTATATTGGCAGTCCAGCAAACGAAGGTTGGGGAAGAGTGTCTCAGGGTTAGGTGGATTCGAGAGAATGGTGAGGGATTTATCGTCGTATTCGCCGTCAGAGAACGACCTAAAGAACCGAATGCGACGAGTGTAGCTTTGAAGGACGTCCCATTCGGTCCGAGTGAGTGGCCTGTGAAATGAATACTGACACGAAGGAAATTGAACGCTGTTCGTGATGGATGCTGGTGACATCTCACCTGGAACGGAGGGAGCCGGTGAGATGCTTCTGGAAGGCATCGCACGAGGGGCTTTAGGGAATACGTGTCTTCCCAGAGTGCATCCAGCGCTGGTTCCTTGAATGCGCGACATGTTCTCGCCAGAGATAGAAGATGACGTTGATTGCAGTGACGGAAAATGTTGGTGACGATCTCTTGTATCTCGAGGGCGTGGTGCATCAAGAGTATAATATGAGAGTTGGGGAAGGGGAAGGGAATTTGAGGCAGCCACAGAGAGCCTGACAACGACTACAAACCAAGATGCGGCTCGCACGGTGGCTGGGTGTGAATTGATTGCGTAATAAAACCTAACCAGGCGAACGCGACAATCCACGGGATAATGATCCACGGCCGCGAGCGCGGCGTCGTGGTTGACACAGTCTAGGTGCTGTGCGAGGAAATTGTCCTGTGAACGAAGCCTCCGTGTACCGCGACGCCGACTCGGATGTCGACGCGATGGGGACCGTCTACTACGCGCCTGCCGGCAGCGGACGACCATGAAGCAGATGTGCATCGACTATTTGGCCTCTTTCGTGAACCCTCACGAAGGAGGTCAAGGTAAGTGTCGTCCGCCCCCCCTCCCCCATTCTCCGCCTGCTTCTTCCTCTGTCCCCGAGCTCAGGACCAGCATAGCAAGGCACGACTCTCCAGACGATGAGTGTCCTCCCCGTCTGCATTCTCGCCGCGAGAGTCTAGGGGCTCACCCGACGATGACTGAGCAACCCACCTCCTTGGCGACGGCATGGAGAAAGAATCCTCCGATGGCCTTGGCGGTGGATGCACGGGCCCGTACGTCCGACCTCCAGACGACCGAGACGGGGATCGCAAAGGCTGTGCCGAGATGGCTGAGAGGAGCGTCTACGCAACATGCGTCTCGCTTGGTATCTCGACCGTGTACGCGTTCAGCTCGCGTCTGAATGCGTACACGGTCGAGATCCCGCGCGTCGGATGGGTTGACTGGGACACTCAGGAAGCAGCGTGGAATGGGAGACGAACACGCAGCAGCCAGTCGAGTAGCCAGCCGTGCAGGACCTACAACTCACAGGAAGGTTCGTTTTCCACACCCTCCGGTCGTTCGAGTCGGACCGCGCCACGTCGCTCACCCAGCACTGTTCCAAACGCAGCCGTCGTCAAGATTACCTACATATCCCGACCCGATCCATTTCGTGTACAGCCGACGTCTGAAGGCCGTCGGAGGTCGAACATCGTCGAGGCCCACATCGACGCGCCGACCGTGCTCATCCCGCCAACAACGCCATCAAACTCAAGCGCCGTCTCAACGTTGGTACTGTCATAACGGTGATAGATACATATCTTAGGTATAGTACGTAGAGCGATGGATCGAGCCAAGCGTAACGTCCACATGATGTATCGACACCCACGCTCGAATCGTCACATGATACCTGGCATCGTGATGTCAAATAAGAGTAAAAAGCATATATTAGATGGACGGACATCGCAAGACGTTGCAGCATGCTCGGCACTGTCCGACCGAGAACTGAACATGCGCCGACATCATGATCACGCGCGCGTCCTTGGGTGACACGACGCACGCTGGCCGATCACCTCCGCAGCCCGTTCGTACACCTCGTTCCAACGGCGCTTGATGACGTCCCAGTCCGATCGCTGCCTGGTCTTCTGGGTGGGCCTCTTAATAGGATCCACTTGAAAATCGGGGAGTGACGCGATGCGAGCGAAGATGGCAGCGACGGGAGCGACAGCGTCTTCGTCGATGATCGAGTCGAGGACGTTGAGGGTGAACGCGCGGGGCAGGCTTGGTCCGAGGTGGTCCCCGGGTGACGGCACAAATTCAGCGCAACCTCGAGTGTCCACTGCGAGACCCATTTGGCGTAGAGACGGGCATGTCTGCAATAGCTGCAGCAACCCGTGAGGAGTGATACCGCCTGTCGCGTTCCAGCCCCAAGATTCATTTATCCAGAGTTTTTCCAGGCCTGGCCAAGCTGACATCAACGTGAGCAAGTCGTCGTCCGTCAGGCCCACGTTCCAGGCGATGTCGAGATCAACGTGAGTGAGATTGCTGAACTCCATACATGGCTGCAAATCGTCCAAGCCGAGAAGTGGTATGGAATGCGCGTGGGTCATAGAGCGAACCGTGACTCGCAAATTATGGATGGAAGTACTGGCACCGGACGCCTGAACGCCCGCAAAAAAGGAAGAGAGTTCCAGCCGGGAAGGGAACTTGGTAGCAGTGGCAGTGAGCTGTGCGATGGTAGGTAGTCGGACGCGAGAGAGGAACTGAGAAACGGAACTCCAAGTTTTGGACCGTAAAAGTATGTCGTGCAAGTTGGGAAATACGAGGGGCGAACCAAACAGCGGCAGCGGTGCATCTGGTGCGAAGTGGAGCCTGGTTAAACAACTTATGCGCGGCAGGTGCACGATCGCAACGGCATTCAGTTGGAAGTGAAGGCACCAGATACCCTCGAGACTCTTCCACCAACAGATACAGTCAGAAATAGCTTTTTCGGAAGGGGTAGTGGTACTATCAGTGCAAAACTGAATCCCGAGGCGTGCCCGTCTGACGTTTGGGTAAAGCTGCGGAAGGGACCAGAGAAAACTGTTCAGGCTGGACATACTGATTTGATTCTGGTCTGCAGTGAAATCGACCGAAAGCAGGGAGGGGAGGGGAAGACGTAACAGATGCACGGCAACGTAAAATGTGCATGTCAGAGAACGAAGTTTTGGGAAGAGTGCCAGTGGTTCAGTGCTATCCAGACTCGTGAGAATGCTGAGGGATTTCTCGTCAGGGTCAATCCATGCGCGCCAGACTAGTATGGATCGGATACGGTGGGTGTATCTTCGAAGGACATCCAACTCGATCTGGGTAAGCGGTCAAAAGAAATACTGCATCATGGAGAAAAATGAATATTATTCATGCCGAATTCTCATAACGTCTCACATTGTACCGAGATACAAGGCTCCGCCGAGATGCTTCTGGGACGCATCGCTCGAGAGGTGCCAGGCCCACCAACACTTCCCAGAGTGCGTCTAGCGCTGGTTCTTTGAATGCGTGACACGTCCTCGCCAGAGATGAAAGACCGCGGCATTTAACACAGTGGCGGAAAATATTGGCGAGGATCTCGTCTATCCCGAGTGCGTGGTGCATCGACTCCCAGTTAGTGCTGAGGGTAAGAAACTCCCACGTTCAAATCGCCCGGGCGACTGCGGGCCTGTATGTCGAATCCCTGTCATCGCAACGAAACGAATGGGTAGGACGGCGCACCGTTTGGGCCGACATGCCTCCTGGGTCCTGCGTCGTAGGGTCTCTCAGAGTGGGCAATGGGGAGAGGCGGTGATGGAGTTTTTGATGATATTACACATTGTTTCGCACGCTCTCCCAGTGGAGTCCGTTCGTACACAGAGTGATGAATCATGCGTCCGCGTACACATAAAAAGTAAGTGCGTAAAGTGTAAAGAAACAACGTAGGAAGGAAAATGGCCACTCTTCTCGCTGCCGACCACATATTCGACTCGGACGCGACCACCTTCCTGATCATCGCCATCTGGTCAAAAAACACCGAACACGCGCCGGCATCAATCACATGTTGGATGACGCTCCCCGATCATGTCTTGCGCCTGCTGGAATACCTTGCTCCAACGGCGCATGTTCGCGTCTAGGTCGCTGGCCTCCGAGTCTACTCCATCTAGGTCGCTGGTCACCACTCGATCCAGGCCGCTCATCACCATTCCGCCTATCCCCACTCCAAAATACAATTCAGAAAGTGGGAGGGCGATGCAAGCGAAGAAGGTGGCGACGGGAGAGACAGCGTCATCGTCGATGGCCGAGTCGAGGACACTAATGCACAATCGGCGGGGAAGTGTCGGTCCCAGGCTCTCTTGAGCGCATCCGATGTAACATCGCGTGTCCACAGCGAGAGTCACTATAATCAACGACGGACACATCCGCAAAATCTGTCGCAAACAGTCGAGGGTGATTCCACCCGCTGCGTTCCAGCCGCTGCTACCATATATCTTGAGAACTTCTAGGCATGGCCATGCCGACGCCAACGTGACCAAGTCGCTGTCCGTCAGGCCCACGTTCCACTGGATGTCGAGGTCAAGGGTACGAAGATTACTGAACGCCAAACACGGGCGCAAGTCGTCCAAGCCGAGAAGTGGCATTGGAAGTACGCTGTGATCCCCTTCATGACGCACTACGAGAGCCTCGATGATGGTGCAACTAGCACCGGACGTCTGCACACTTTCAAGAAAAGAAGAGAGCTGCGGCCTGGACAGGTGGTCGGAGAAAAATACAGAGAGCCGTGTGAGGGCAGGTAGTCGGACGTGAGAGAGGAAGTGGGAAATGGAGCTCCAGGATGTAGAACGCAAGTCCACGTTGCGCAAACATGGGAAGACGAGCCGCGAATCTACTTGCAGCGGCTGTGCATCCAGTACTACCTGGAGGGTAAATAAACAACCTATGCGTGACAAATGGGCGACTGCGGCGGCACCCATCGGCACATCGTCACGGTCACATTTCACAATCTGGAGTCTCCGCCACCCGCGGATACAGTCAGAAATGGCTTTCCCATCAGAATGATTGAACCCCAGGAATTCTGCATGTCTAACATTTGGGCAAAGCAGTGGAAACCCCTCGAGGAAATCGTCCACGGGTAGATGCGTCGCGCTTGTATACAAAGTGACACGAAGCAGGGACGGGAGGGGAAAATGTAAGAGAAGCACGGCGAAGTCATAATCGCAGCTCAGCGAATGAAGGTTGGGAAAGAGTGGTTCAGTGACAGGCGGATTCGAGAGAATCCTGAGGGATTCGTCGTCGAGTCCATCGGAAGACTGTATAGATCGAATCCGACGGGTGTATCTTCGAAGGACATCCCACTCGGTCCGTGTGGGTGGTCTGTGAAATGAATACTGTGTCATGGAGAGAAATGAAACGTTGTTCATGGCGGATGTTCGTGACATCTCACCTCGGATGAAGAGAGCCGGTGAGATGCTTCTGGAAGGCATCGCACAAGAGGCGTTAGGTCTTCCAAGTCTTCCCAGATTACGTCCAGCACTGGTTCCCTGAATGCGCGACATGTTCCCGCCAGAGATGGAAGGTCCCAACGTTCATAGCACTGACCAAAAATGTTGGCAAGGACCTCTTGTATCTCGAGTGCGTGGTGCATCTGGATGGAAAGCACCAGATTTTGACTGCACTGTGAGGTAGACCTCAGATGTGACAACTAGTAGAACTCGTTGACGCACGGGAAGAGTCAATCAGAAAGGCTTCGTGGTTAAGTCTTACTTTCAGAGCGAGCTGTGGGATACGGTCGCGAGCGGAGCTGTTTATATACTGTTCTTGGTCGCTATCGTATCAGTCCTTATCGATGGATATAGCCGACGTCAGTCAACCGGACGCAACGATGTCACATTCGCGAGCATCAGAGGATCCGAGTCCCGACAGCAGTGGTCCGTACAGTGGTTTGCCTAGAGACACCATTTTTTAAGCTTCAAGTGGCGGCGTTCGAAATTCGAAGACCGAAATTTTGTACCTGTGAGCCGTGTAGCGGGGAAGGACAGGCTACTCGACGCTCGCAGTAAAAGCAAGCTCGTACATCCAAGGTCGTCAGCGCTGATGAATTACCGACCGCAACGAA
Source organism: Strobilomyces echinocephalus (assembly GCA_038090115.1). NCBI lineage: Eukaryota > Fungi > Basidiomycota > Agaricomycetes > Boletales > Boletaceae > Strobilomyces > Strobilomyces echinocephalus. The sequence continues at coordinate 13,226 of JBBPMC010000831.1, forward strand.
CGAGACTACATGCTTACATAACAGGAACCACTGGCACAGAAAACTACCAGAAACCCCTTCGCGTGGCCGTCGTTCGCGCAGATGGCAAGCGAGCGGTTCCGAGGCTACGGTCTAGATGTCCCCCCTTTAAACTGCGTCGTAGCAAGTCCAAGCACTCAGAAATGGAGCAAGTCAGTCTTCAGATATCTTACTGTCCAAGCGACACTGGGGAAAATCAGCCACGTCGAGTGTTGTCGCGCAATGACTCATCCTCGGCCCATCGCCTACTCCCCCATTCTTCCCATGGCTTGCTTTACGCATTGACAACGCCTTGCCAAGTCGTGTCTCCTCCATCTCCATAGCCATGTCGATGGTTTGGGTGCTGTCTACCTCAGGCTCATGCTGCACCTTCTCGAGCGCACGGATGTGTTCGTGGTTTGGCTCAGGAGTTAGGGCGTATGCCTGTGATGTCGTCGGATATGATGGCTAGAGCATTCCATCACGTGTGTTGACGGTGCGTTCACAAGTTGCGTGCCTTGCGTCCAAGTCAACCGACTCCGATCCAAACTCCGCTATCCACTAAAAATTAGTGTCTCTAACGATATGCTCGTCGGGGCACATGAAGAACGTTCAATCGACGGCATATTTCTAATGACGTCAAACATATCCATATCGTTGTCAAGATGGCACAATCCGATGAACCATATACAGGGAAGCAGATCCAAGAGTCTAATACTCTTGTACCTTCAGCGCGACGAAGAATTCTCGCACTATTGGAACAGGTTTTCACGAAGCCCAAGAAATTCAGGCGACCACGAATTTTGCATGGTCCTGGTGCCACAGTAAGGCTGTTCGTTCGACAGGCAGGGTCGCGAATGCGGCAGGCGATGTCCAGGTCAACGCAACAAAGATTGCTGAACCCCATACATGGCCGCAAGTCGTCCAGGCCAAGAAGTCCCTGATTGAAGCACATGCAAAACATTGATGGTGCTCCTAGTCACGGATTTCTGAACACTAGCAAAAAAAAAAAGGAAGAGAGCTCCGGACGCGGACGGGACGGGCTTCGGAGAACATTTGCACTGAGATCTGTGGTCGCCGGCAGTCGAACGCAAGAGAGCAACTGGGAAATATAGTACCCAGGATGGCCATGCAGATGCATGACCTGCAAGTCCGAAAGGACGAGAGGCGGATCAGAATACGGGAGCGATTCATCCAGTGCGACGGTTTATCCCGCTATCCGTGACAGTCGCTCAATCCCGACGGCATCCAAAAAGCGATCGAGGAACTTGAAGCGTGCTTGCCTGACGTTTGGGAAAAGCTGTGAAAACGACTGGAGGAAATCATTGGGGCTGAATGTCTATTGAAATGAACGGAAAGCTGGGAGGACGTGTGGGGAAGAACACACGACATATGCAATTCAGCGAACCAAGGTTGGGGGAAGACCGGCCCGTTGCTAGGCAGATTTGAGAAGACGCAGAGGGATTCCTTGTCGTGTCCATGGATGAAGAGTCGCTTGACGCATTGGATGCGACGGAGATCGTCCGACGGAACGTATGTACACAGTACATGGTAGAGTAAGGAACCGCAAAACAGGAAAAAGGCAGGGGGAGACCCCCGCGGACTAGAAACGGTCGTTTCGCGTCCTCTACCAATCGCGCGACGCAACGCCCGTCGTGTTCCACCCCCATGTCCCGTCCCATTGGATATCGACACGTGAATGTCGACGAAGATTGTCGAACGCCGTAAATAGTGGATAGTGCCACCAGTGCCGGACATCGGAACACTCGCAAAAAAGAAAGAATGCTCCGGCTTGGAGGGGTGCTCAGTAACATCGACATCGAGAGCCGTGCAATGACAGTAAGGTAGTCGGACGCGAGAGACGAACCGCGGAACAGGGCCCTTGCGGTATAAGGCTCCAAGGACACCTCGCGCAAGAGCTTGGGGAAAGACGAGAGGCGAACCAAAACACGGCAGTGGTGTACCCAGTGCGAAGTGAAGGCGAGTCAAACAACCCATGTGCGACCGAAGATGACACTTTCATACCCGAGATGTTTCCACCCCGCGGGTACAGTCAGATAGCTTTTCCGGAAGGGAAGCGACCGATGTCTGCCTGTGACGTTTGGGGAAAGCTGTGAGAACGTCTTGAAGAAACAATCCAGGCTAGATGTATCTGGGGCGTGGATTGCATTCATGAAGAGAGACCCGGAAGGGGAAGATGGAACAGAAGCATGGCGACATCATACCGGCAGTCCAGCGAATAAAGGTTGGGGAAAGAGTGGTTCAGTCGTAGGAGGATTCGAGCTCGTGGCGGGACTGTAGACTATCTTTGGAACGAATGCGACGGGTTGTAACTTCGAACAACGTTCCACTCAGTCTGTGTGAGTGATCTGCGAAATGAATCCTGCACCGCAGAGACGAACGAACGTTGATCACGCGATTCACGTCAAATACTCGGTCCCAGAACTCTGCTGAGGTGCTCCTGGGACACATCGCCCGAGAGTTGTTAGGTCCTGCAACTGTCCAGCGCTGGTTCCTTGAATGGGCGACATGTTCTCGCCAGAGACGAAATATCGCGACCTTCATCGCAGCATCAAATCAGGAGGATGGAGTTGAAGCATAGCCTCGGATCGGATTCGGACCGTCCGTACGCGCGCCGCCGCTCGTCCACATCAACACTCACGCTCGAATCCCCACCTGGCAATACCTGACATCGCGACGTACTTATCGTTGAT
>JBBPMC010000833.1:0-15908 GCA_038090115.1 Strobilomyces echinocephalus
GCGAGCGGACAGAGCGACGTATTTCAGACTGCGGTATTCGAGGTCTCAATTGTTATATGCCCTAAATCAGACGTTCACGTGACGAATTTTGTCACGCTTGAGAGCACGGTTGTCCGGCTTTCCATAATATGCAGCAAAATTACATAACGCCCGAGATCACGACGCTCCCGGAGTCTCTCAGTCCGACATTTGTGACACGTTTCAAATTTCAAAGGCGTTGTACTTCGCAGTGTGGATATGTCTTCCCTATCTTTATAGCAAGTCTTTTCGGTCGGACTGTCGGCGAGTCAAGGCTGCACACCACCCGGCGCCGTGTGCGGTGACGGTGCAATATCCACTCCACTCTCTGAAGTGCGCTCCGCTGACGAAGACCATCAGAACATGGCAAACACATGGCGAACACGACGAACGTATCGAGAAATCCCCCCGTTTCAGGACTGGCACCTGTGCAATATCCTCAATCTCCTTGGCCACCCTAATCTCACTGCGGGGAGCGTGGATTCACAGACGAACATCGTGTTCTAAGCATTCGTAGCCCCCGTCTCGAACCATTGACCCCATCTAACTGGTGAGTCATCCATCTTGATACACATCATCGTTCTTTCTGCTCGCTCACATCTCGTTTCCTGCGCGATCGCGCCAGTTTCAGGACAACCAAGTCGTCGTCAAGGGACGGTTTACCGCTGATCGCCACCCCTACACCTCGACTGTCCGCCTCGCTATCAGTCGCCCTGCGCTCAGGAACGAGGAATCTCGAGACGACGGTCTTCTCCGCCGGGTGTCAGTTCGAGTGCTGGCGGTAGGCGCAGGAGCAGGATGTCCCTCGGAACTGTACTGCCTAGAATCTACGAACTATCTTGCACTTCTGTCCGTCGAGCAACGCGTCGCGTTCTAATGCGAGTTGGAATGCACGAAAGCGACGGTAAACTCGCCATCGACGTTGTGAGCAAGCTATTTGTCTTTTGCCACGGGGTTGATTTATACATGAAAGAGTGGAACCGCTCGCTCATAGTGGTAATAAGGTGTCATTCTCGGTGATTTGGATTCGTCTACTACAAGAATTCGACGCTCGAAATGGGTTGCGCTACGCGAAATCTGGATGCTTCCATCACTACTTTACGCCCTTGATACTTATATATTCGAAATACGATGTCAGTTCAGGCAACTTAAACTAGCTTCACCTCCTTCATCCTGATGCATTCACGATGCCATCAATTCTAACGATTCGAGCCAAAGCAGTGGATGCGCACCGTAAGATCTATCGCGGCTGATACTTGAGAAGTATTGTGGAGGCAGACAAACTCACAGGATCCACTGCCTGTTCATTTGCGTCACTGAAAGCATTCCTATCGGTAAGACAAGGCTCTGCAGATTTGGCACGACCTATGTGCTGTAAAGTGGGGTTAAACAATGGCGCCAATCACCGAAATTGCTGGACGAACCAAACCGGGTGGCTGCATTCCTGCTCGCTGCAGCGCTTTGTCAGACGCATGCTGTACCGCCGTGAGTTCACTAGAAAAAAGAAAACACTCACTCCGCGCTGCAATGCCGTATGTCTCGAAGATCTGGAAGCTGGTGAAGGTGAAATTTGCACCGAGTGCGGTCGCATAAGCCTCCGAGTCAGTCTCGTTGGCGTTGGATGTTCCTGGGAAATGAACGAGTCAAAAAACCAGCTCTTCCGGTTACGAGCTGAGGAATTCATACCGGAACCGACTTCAGCGTTTCGCGGACCTTCGACGTCAAAGGTTGCTTATCATCGCGCCCGACCGGTGTTGGTTCCTCGAAGTCTTTCTCAGTAAGCAACTGCCCTTGAATGATCTTTCCCATGTGTGTGTGTGCGAACGGTTGCCCCCTCCCCCGAATGCCAAGCAACGCCTCCACGAGAGGTAGTGGCACACCAGAGAACGTCATTCCCTTGACACGCCGGACATTGGAAGGGGTCCGCGAAGTTTCCTCGTCTCTCCTGGGCTCTTTCGTCGAAGGTATGCCGCCGAGACGACATAACAGGAGATACAAATCATAGCTCCGGAGGTACGACTGCCCAGCGAATACGTTCAGTTGGTCGATCAAATCCCGTGGTGGAGACCAGTCGGTTGGGAGAGGAGGAATGGAATACAATCGAAGATCATCTGATGGTTTCATGTACTGGGATGTGCGAGGCACGTAAAGATGAAGATGGACATGTTCGCTCCTCCTGATGTCTGGCATCAGGCGGTCTGCCTCAAATGGACTCAGCAGAACGAGTACTTGATCATGGTTTCTTCTTCCAGAGAGAACCCATTGGACTGGTCGGAGATACTGATTGGGAGTCCCTTCAGCCGACCCATGCCTGATGGTTTTGCTAAAGTCTACTGTCGCCAAGATAGATGCACCCCAGACATCTGTGTCGAGCGTGGCCGCTGAACCTTTCCTGGGTATTGTAAAAACAGGAAGGAAAGCATCTCCAGAGTGTTGTGGATGAATGATGCCATTCTGGACGAAGGCGGTGACACCTGGGTGAAGATGATGTTTCTCCGGTGCTGCAAATGGGGGGAGCTCCACCTCTCGTTCACGTTCTCGCTCGCGGTCAACCTCCCGCTCCTGTTCTTCGTCAATGCGTCGCTGTGGAAATGATACGATCCCGATATTCTTGCAACGTTGGAGAATTCTTGGATCCAAAGCCGACCAATCGCTAGCTGTATTTTCGGTGTCAGATGGTGCATAAAGATCAGCGAGCGATCTGCAGTTTTGCTCGCGCCATGCCTCCGACAGCTGCTCTGGCGTTAGCTCGCCGCTGCGAAATTTTAACCAAGCGCCATGTCTCTTCTTATGATCCGTGCCTTGTTTCGCCCAGTAAGGAGCCCGCTGCTGAATATCCTCCCACGTCTCGTGTATTGCCCAGGCCAGGATGTCGACTGTGGTGACTGGAGTGCTCAAATCTTTTTTCATGGAGCGAATACTCTGATCAACACCAGGCGGCGCGAAAAACATGACCCTGTGGCCGTGACCAAGCTTTCGCATCCTCATGCAGCCTAACACGACAAACTGTTATATCTATATACTGAATAGTGATGCGGGAACGAACCTTGCACCAAGGCATCTTTCGTCACCTTCGGACCCAGCGTGACAGCTGCTCGTGAGCCGATAGGGAATTTGAGGTCTGTGCCTCTCGTGTGTGCATGATCCAGATAGGCAACGCAACGATCTAGCTGTTGAGAAAGCGGGGACGAGGACAGTGGTTGGCTGGTGCCGTTCCGTGCGAGTACTGTCAACTCATCGTTCTCGTCGAAATAGATGGCCCCTGCGACAGCGCGAGCGACACCGAGCCATTCGCTGGCCACTTTGAGGTTGGAAGAATCGAGGATCTGGGCTCCAACGTCGAGTAAAACGTGAATTTCCGGTCGTTGTACGGCTACTAGGCGGAGGAATTCGGACGTAGTTGGTCGGTCACCATTCTGGTGAGTGACAAGGTAGAAGTCATTTTCGGGTTGAAGAAGACATTCAAGAACTCTCGCATCTGTTCCTCGCTGATCGTCGAGGTCGTGTTGAACGATAGACATAGGTAGTAGCCATCGCCCGTCGTGTGTTCCAGAGAAACCTGGCGCCACATCAACGACCGGCCGACCGGGCTTCACATTTCTGATGGGCGTGGAAAGCTGTTTACTCACCAGTGGTAAGCTTTTCTCGCTTCTCTGCCAAATCCCAGCATGATCCGGAGAGTTTCCAGGGAAATTCTTTTGCTTCCTTCGGAAACACGACACGAGAAAGGTAGAAATCAATGGTAGCTTGATTCCGAGAGAAAAATGGGAATATAGCTTTGTCCCATAGCTCCGACGACTTGAGGTTGATGTCTCTGAGTTCTCGTAGCGGATCAGGCAATGGCGGGCCATCGTAGTCTTGGGTCCAAACGGTACATTCCACAGAGGGGTCATCTTGGTTTAGCAGAATTTCGAAAGCGTCTCTCAGTTGCTCCTCAGTGAGGCCGGCATAATAGTAAGATAGGCAGGTTAAAATGATTGCGAGATCTGGATGACCGAACTGTGTGTTGGGAGCTGGCACGTCTTTAGCCCGATACGGAACAGCGAGCTTCGTTGGTACCGGCGGGCCGATCGGATCCCCATCAGAGTCTCGTCGTTGTTCCAATGTCCCATAGTTGACCCGCCACCTGCGCTCCGTGAGGGCAAACAAAAGGATATTTGATGCTAGGAGTCCACGGAGGAGTAGAAGGCCATTCCATAGGTATTTCTGATCAGGACGCATAGCATACTCTTTCACCCTCTTAACCGTCTCATGAAGTTGCATGACATCTTGGTCAGATATAAAGCTCCGAATAGCGTCGAGTAACTCTGCAGAAGCGTGGTGAAACTTGAAATTTGGTAGCCGACCAGCCATGACGTCTTCTACGATCATTAATATTAGTTGCCGACCGAGGTCTGAGGCCGGGATGACGCGAAAGTATGGAAACGATCCGGGTTGACCTCCACCGGACTCTACAGAGTCTGGATGGCATCTTGAAAGAGTATGAACATGGTCCTTCATGAGCCGGAGGATCTGCTGAGTGATTGTCCATCTATCGGGGTACCCGTCCACATGCTGCTCGAAGCCGATCGTATAAATGAGTTGGAAGCGCGAGTGAAGGACCTCGTCGCTCTCGTCTAGGATGTCTCTAACCTGCGAATCGATTAATTTCTGAAGGCTCGCCCACTTCAGTGCGTTCTGAACACCTTCATCGTGATCGTGATCGTGATCCGAGTCGTCATCTTCATCTTCGTCTTCGTCTTTACCTTCGTCTTCGTCTTCATCTTCATCTTCGTCTTCATCTTCGTCTTCGTCTTCGTCTTCGTCTTCATCTTCATCTTCATCTTCATCTCCTTCTCCATATTCGTCTTCATCGTCTTCACCTTCTGCGCTCCCGCGACTAGGCACGACGCCGTAAGCGCCGGCTGGTGACTGCAGTGACATGGTAGGCTGAGTCAACAATCAGTACTATATCGCTCTCTACACGCACCAATCCAAGTGGAAGGCCTGTCGTGATGCATTCATAAATCCATTTCTGGGACTTGGAAGATGGGTCTGTGGCCACAACGCTAGCCATGTGTTCCTCCACGCACTTCAACTTGAGTGATACAACGTGCTCTGGCTCGACAAGCAGAATGCCACGCTCGGCGATGCATTGAGACATGAGCTTCTGGAGAATATCTATTCGACGGTCAATGATCCAGCGATAACGGTCATCATCCTCGGGGGTACGAGAGAAGGGTAGATGATATACACGCCGGTTAGCAAGACCGCCAAGGCGTGCAACCAGCAATTCGAACGTCTGAACTGCCAACGCTTTGGGAACAATGACACGAACAAGCTGTTCACCATCAGCGAGAGCAGCCGCGATGATTGGGATGATGACGGATGATTTGCCTTCACCCATGTTTACTTGCATCACGGTGTTCCCCCCAGATCCTGGAGACATCATCTCCCTTGCGGTCTCTGCCTGGGCACGGCGAATGAGAAAATTTCCCTGGATCTGAAATGAATAAGAGGAACATAAGAGATAAGCACCTCAAGTTCGAATAAAACATAAAAACGCACCTGAATCAATAGCCAATCTGGGAATCCGTTCGGATCCCACCCGCCGTCGCACTGTTCGTTCGCTAGTTCCGCCGCGAACTCCTCCTCAAGACCATCCAAAAAAAATCGAAGTAATCTTCTGGCCCGCTGGAGCTCCAGGAAGAGTAAAGCAAACAACACTAGACATTGCTTCCACTGTCCAGGTACACTGATAGGTGCGGTAGGCGCGAGACATCGCAAGAGAGCGTCCCCCGTAATCGCAGGCCAGCAACCAAATGCTTCAAGCACTTGTTCATGGTCAGTCGTCGGGGTGAGGGTCTTCTCTAGCCTGCGCAAAGCATCCATGTAGCCCCTTTGGCACCCAGCATAGTAATCCTGAAGTGCACCTAAGCGGTTCTTTCCAACCACCTTGTAAGTCGGTGGGGGTTCAACCCAGCGTGAGCTGGCACTCGAGTCAATAGAAGCAAGGTATGCCTGTTGAAATTTGGAATCGACCCGAAGAGTAGAGGTTAACCGATCTAGCCTTGCAGGGTTGATATTCGATGTCTCGTTCCTGCGGTGACCGTCAGTCTCCCGTGGCAGAGTAGTACGGTCTGGAAGCTTTGGCGCTCGGCGATGGGAAAGTAGCTTTTCGAGCGAGAATTGCGACAGCGAGTGCTCACTGGGTACGAACAATGAAGGTGAAGTCTGGCGTGGACATGCGTGCAGTACGGGTCCTCCTTCAAAGACACCTGCAAGACGTTCCTTGAGGGTCCAGTTTCGATAACAACTAGAAAAGAGTTTCTGCAGGCTGGCCATTAGACCTGCGTTGTCCCAGAGCTCGGGATTCAGTGATATCGTTGGAGGGGTATGACACGGCCACACATCGAGTAGTTTGCTGACAGCTGCATTGACAATGCACTTTTCTGATTTCATGCGCAAGCACCACTTGTAAGCGCAAAATTTGCGAATATAAGCTCTCAAGACCTGTTCTGTGGGACGATACCCATCCGAAATTTTGTGGTCGGTGTGGAATGGTAGGTTCCCTGATCTGGACTGAGATTGAACCGGCAGAGCAAATGTGATGAGCATTGAAAGGAGAGCAGCCTGAGGGGATGCTGAATAGTACACCGTTGTTACGAGCAAGAATAGCAGCGGAAATCGTCGGCGCGTCCCTTCTTTCCTCTCCAGTATGTTGCCCGCATTTGTGATGAGTTCAGAACTCGTCATTCTTGAACCATGTACTGTGTCAACGCTGCCAAAAAGCTCTGCCCAGCATGATATAGTCCTCATTTCCAGCAAGTTGTGGGACCAGCAGTGAGTAACCTGAGATGCTGCAGTGGTGACAATATCATTGAGCTCCTTGTCCAACTTGGGAAGCACACAATCAATGCCCTTGTAGTCTTCCCTAGAGGTCAGATTCAGTGGAAATAGATGCATAGCTCGTTGTGAAGCACGCTTGGTCACTAATGGATCATCCTTTGCGTAGTCTGAGTCTTTGCACCAGTAGTAACTGATCTGAATATTGTCATGTGCAGCATTGATTTGAGGGTATGGGGTGGAACTCCAAGGGCTGTTGTCATCATAGTGTGTATCAGGTGCAAGAGCTTTGAGCCTCATGAGTGAATGACATCCCGCAGATTGGAGGAGAGAAAGAGCAACCTGAGCTCCTGTTTTCCTTGTCAATGGATCAGGACAATGGCGGGTGGTAATAGCATGCAGATACGCAAGAAATCGTGTGCTCATCAAGCTGCCATTCCCCACCAAGTAACCCAGTTCAGTATCCATGTTGTACGTGTAATACTTGGGACCACTGGGTTGATCGTAAGATTGAATAGGGGAAAGCCAGCCCTCAAAACCACGTTTTTTGTAAAAGTGGTTTGGTATAAGGACACATCTTGGGCTAAATGCTGTTGGCATGACAGTTCCTGTGAGAAGAGTTTTCGGCCGAAGAACGAGGAATGTTTCTAGACCAATCAATGCCCCAATTGTGTGGTTCTCATCATACACCATATTCTTGAAGTCTTGAGACTCAAGCTCCTCCTTTTCATTGAGGAAAAAGGACAAGCCATAGTCAGACAAGGCAACAGATAACTGTTGCACTGGGCTGACAGTGACTAAGAGATGTTGACGGGTGTGCTCCTGGGGCTGATCTGACGACCTGTTTTTGGTGTCGCTGTCTCGCTGTCCCTCTCTGTCAACATACCAGAGACGCTGCAAGCACTTGGAAATCATTTCCGAAGTTTCACTTGGGATGTCCACCAGAGTCTCACAGCCTCTGTATGCATGATAATGCTCGGATGTGCAGTCAATCCACCAGTTCTCAGAAGATTGATCCCAAGGCCGATCTCCACAGCGTATCTCGATGATCTTCCTATGCAGATTCAACCAGTGAACATGATCGCACACAAGGGCATCTGGAAGGTCATCATGGAAATGATCCGGAGGAATCAGCTCAAGTATCTCGTCCGTTTGACAGCATTGTGCTCGAATCACCAATTTTTGATCCCTCAGTAAAAAGTGCACCTACACACAGTTGAGCCATTTGATCACATAACATAAGGGTAGATAGTTACCTTGTATTTGGATGTGATTGCGAGTGTCATACAATCCATTCCAGGCAAATTGGATGGTGTGACAAAGAAGTCTCCCTATGTATCAATGATCATCAGGAATTTGAATGTCTGATGCTAGTAACAATATCCACATACACCAAAGGGAGAAAACTCTCTTATATCATTTGGTAAGCTACCACATATTCGACCATCCACATGCAGGGAAGCATCGAGGACATTGATGTGCACTGTCTGAGAGAGGTTCTTGACCGCCTTTGTTTCGCAGGTAAGCCAACTGGAACTTGGATGTTGAAATTCCTCCCATTTGCGTGCACCTGGCTTATAGCTCGCAAAAAGTACAGTGATCGCATGATCGACACCATAGTCTGATGGATCACCGAGGATTGCATCCCTCAGGGGCTCCTCAAGAGCGCGGTGGAGATGAACTCCACGTTCATAGAGCAACTCTGCAATGTCATCACAACCATCTAAAAGGTGGGAGTTATTAGGTTTCAAAGATACATGTATGACCTACAGAAATTGGACGTACACAATTGGTCTCGGGGAAACACCCGCACAAGGAACGAGCAAGACATGAAAGCATCAATATCCTCTGCAGATTGGAAATGATTGTCAAAGGTACTATAGTCGACGTCAAACGTGTTTCGGCAAGTTGCAGCCATATCCCGCATGAGGTCAATACGTTCTGTGTTCATGGGCGCCATGGACAGGTCATATGCTAGATCTTGCACCCATTTGAATGTCTTCCTGCGAATGCTCCGAAGGAGTGCAGTGGCTCGCTCCGAGCCGTTCTCGCTCGGGCTTGATGAAAGGATGCGTGCCAACAATAAAGAAATAGTGCTCATCAACACCCCATCAACTAAACGAGCTCCAATATTCGTGAACATGCTCTCAAGCTCATCCAGAAGGGCATGGCAAAAGGATGAGTCTTGAAGCTCTTGATGCCAGACCCATGTCCCCGTATTTAGGTCGAGTGATCCGACTTGAGACGCCGCGCAGGACAGGAGCAAATGGACGTCGCTATGACGGAAGTTCAGAGTTCTACTGCGTAGCGCCTGGAGAATGTTGAGCCACTGAAGTGAACCACCACTCCGCAAGTGTCCAAACGCGATGAATTCATCGAGGGAGAAATCCGCGGGGCATTGCGCTTGCGCAGCCAAGACGTCGTTAGAAGACTGGGAGATGAAATTCACGTACTCATCCCCGGCACTGTGAAGGTTGTATGCAAGGCCGTATGTGAGGCGGTATGTGAGGTCAGATGCGAGGTCGTGAAGGCGGCGATATGACGGCCACGCTGAAAGTACCTTCTGCTTATCACGACTCGGATAGCAGTAAACGTAACGGAGCAAGGGGAAATATGGAGACTGGAATCCATTTGGATCAAGGTAAGCAAGGATCTGAACATCGAGGGGTGGACCGTCATATGCGGATAGGAAAGGCTGTAATTCAGGGACATCCAGAAGTGGCTCAACAACATCCGTAGGTCCCCTTTTGTCGTCCTCGTTACTAATGCAATCCCAAACTCGGGCGACGGCAGAACGCCAGATACGAATGCACAGTGGGCATTGGAGTTCAAATGCGACGACTTTCTTGTGTAACGGAAGGACGGACAATAGCGGTTCGGTAACCTCTGCATCAGCAACCGTTTTCATCGCCTCTTGTTCGATGCGAACCTTAAGTTGCTGAAGGTCTGGGGATTGGTCATAATAACGCACTGGAAAACTGTCATTGGTGAGCTCATCCGACAGTATGGACCATCCTGGATGCGACTGCGAGTGACGTGCAGAAAGGTACTGGTATGCACAGGAGAGACGATGGAGGGTTGATTTCTTGCGTAATTTAAGTACTTCCAGATATGTAATCGGGATCTCGGGGGAGTAGTCGGCCAGTATGGGGAGCTCCTTCACGATCAACTTGTCAAGGGCGACGAAAAACTCGATCAAAGTCAGGATCACGATAGATTTATATTCTGGACTGCCATGGTAACCCCTAGCTCTTCTTGCATATTGGTCCATCAAGATCTCAAGGCGCACACATGCGTCAGGCACGTTTGTGACATTTGCAAGCCAATCATCGAGAGCCTGCTCAACCGAGTGCTCGATGTCATAGAGAGTAGTAGCAACGTCAAACGAATACGTCGTGGGAAAATCTTCCTGCTCAACTGGGTACGCCTCACCAAGAAAGGCCCCATCCAGAGACAGAAAATCCTCGACAGTACCGCGACGATGATCACGAGGGTGGAAGGGGGAAGTGGATGGTGGTTTGAGGTTAGCATTTGCAAGGGCGTTGCGAATGTACTCTCGGCTGTTTCTGAGGGAGAGCTTCGTGTCTCTATCTAGCTCAGCCGAGGAAGGAGCACGGAACGGGCAGGGAGGGATGCTCAGTTTGTTCCACCTGGCGTCGAGGATATCTCGAAGACCAGCACATGTCTTCAGTGCTGTTTCGGATAGCCAGTCCGTGGTAGAGGAACCAAGCTTACTTAGACGTCGGGATATCTTGCATGACATGAGATGGAGGAGATCACTAGACATTCCGGCATGGTTTCGGTTGCTTGCAAGGGAACACATGAAATAAAGCATGAATCGTTTGTACAAGGCATGCCCAAGAGAAAACCGGTCCAGAGATATCTGAATTGCGACTCTGATGAGAAGCCAGAGAGATGAGCGACGCCAGTTGCCTTGCTTTTCATTTCGAGACTGCCGGTCCCCTCGCCCATAACCCCTGCCACGCTGTGGAGGCCACCGGCCGACATTGTCACGAACACGTTTGGTGACACCAACCACGTCAACAGCCCGGCCAACACGGTGCAGGATACCACTGAGCAATACAGTGATGTATTGCGGCTCAGGGAGAGGACGAATAGAATCAGAGTCGACATCGCTGGAGAGAAAACGGGCGAGCTCAGAACGAAAGTCCTCGTCCTCGAACACTTCGTTCGGTATCTCGACGGCAGAGCAAGGATACGAACATATCAGAGACCCCGGACTCTTTTCCACAGCATCTTTGCTGGGGGATACCTGGAATGCCTCGCAAAGCGTATCCATCTCGCGCTTTGCGAGGACAATTGCAGCGTTTCGAAGGCGAATGAAAAATGTAAGAACATCTAAGAAGATCGTCAGCATTAGCATTGATTTGCAGATCCACCATGGGCCTACCTCCTGTCTGCATTCCACGCAGCTGGGAGAGGACGCAGTCCTTATCCAGGCGTTCAGACTGAGCAGAGGACAGCAAGTTGGCTAGCATCTTTGAGATATGACGCCATTGAGCCTCTTCAGAAGTCCCGGAGAGGCGTGAGATGTAGGTGTGGGCGGCGACGGATGCTGCGCGAGCTAGGGAATGGTCGTTCTCGAGGGTATAGTCTGTTTCGGGAAGTTCGATGGGGAAAAATACATGGGTAATGGCATATTCGAGCGATTCTGGGCTATGAACGAATTCAAGTGGTGAGTGGGTCGTTTCGAGATGGGGGTCATCAGAGGTAGACATGGCGGTAAGTGCTTGACGAGGGCAGCGGGCAATACCTACCAAACTAGGTATAATAATCAACTCTCGCCAAGACCTCCCTAGCACCAGGACCTTCTCCACGAGCATGCCACCGTCATCTTCTCACCACTTCATCATCTCCCGCTCGTCGCACTCCCGACTCCGAGCCCAGCTCGTCATGTGGGGTTCCAAAGCTGGCGTCGTAGCTGACAGTCACCCTCCCCTTGCCACAGTTTACCTCCTCTCGGGCAAGGCTGGTGCAACTCTGAGTTTGCCCACCTCTCTCAGAAGATACAGGACAGCATCGTCAAGGACGTTGGCCAGCGCACAATGCCCTTGTTGTTCGCCGCTCAACACGCCACCGGGAAATCGGGTGCTGTCATCGGCGCATAGACGAGGAGATGAGATAGACGAACATCTGGTGATGGAGAACGACATCTGCTTCGAGCAGCCGGAATAGGTCGGAGGGCAACGGAGCTAGGTTTGAAGGTGGAGAGGAGGTAGGCTTGGTGTGGATGCCCTTCATGAGGGGCATGAGTGAACGCTAGCGCCGACTATCAGGTACGTTCGCCGATATTACTGGACGTTGCGAATTTTGATCGACGTTGACGCTAGCGTCCAACGTATTTCTTTGCCGACACGCTACGGAATCAGATGCAACAATGCCCGCGCAGACATCCCCGATCCTTACACAAGTAGACGGCGCGCGCGCGGATCTAGTGTGGTGGATCAGGAAACGGCGGGATGGGAATACGCCAGAAAGGTGATGCGAGGATGGTCGATCAAAGAGATCTCGCAAGGTGAGTCTTGTCACCACACTTTATTCGCTTCGCATGTTCATGAATCCATCCATTTTATCTCAGATTTGCTCGCCATTCCCCTATCGCGGCTTTCAAGTTCCTGTCGAAGACCTTTTGTCTCCTGTATCCCACCACGCTCCAAAATGCTCATCTATCTCGTGCTCTCCACCATCCCTGATCTGTAGGGCCGGCGACACATCCTCGGACAATCTTGGTGCACTCTGCGCGCTTCCGTCTTGTCGCGTACCATTCCTGGTTCACAATCCCGTAGCCAGGTTAGAGACAACCTCGTGAATGCAGGGAGTTCAATACGTAGCGATGCACAAACTATGGCTACTCTCACGCCCCTGGTTCTCTCAGGACGCACAAGCACTGCACGTCGAAAGGCCCGACTTCAAGCTCGCGCTGGACATGGCGAGCGTCTCAAGCTAGGACTTCGGGACGTTCGACAGATGGATCGTGACTCGCTCGCAGGCGAATAGGATGTCGATTGGGGAGGGTGATGAAAATCACCACCAGCAGTTCAGCGTCTATGCGCTCGACGTCGATGTCTATTGAGCATCCTGCGCATTCTACGCACCGGTTCCACGTGTCACTCGTCTCATCACTGCCACCAACTGTCTGTCCACCCCTGAGCATACCCAACGCCAGTCCATATTCCAATATCGTCAGATACCACTTTCTGCTGCAGTCGGAACCCGTCACGGTGACGTCGGCTGGCTCCAACGGCGCGCGATCCCGCAAAACATCTAGGGGACCCCTGTCGTCGGCACGACGGCGAAAAGGGTCCTCCGTACTATGTAGCTGAACAAGGACGGTCTCTATCCCCTCGACGCAAAATCCAACACAACATCCAGACTAGGATGCTGTCAAGATCGGGCCGGCGTCGGCGACCGAGGGATTGCTATCCGCAGGTCGCACGGTCGCTGGCAGGAGCGTCGTTGAAAAGAACGGCAGCCAGAAATCCCCTCCCACGCCCTCACCGCGCATGGTCGCGTGGAGAACGGGAAGGAGGGCGTCCCTGCCGACAAGGACGAGGTGAACACGCCCGCGGTTTCACCGGTCGACTTGCCTATGCTCTCCACCCGAGCCATGGGAGCTACCTCGGAGTCTTGCTCGTCCGACGGGATACTCTATCGCCGTCCCGTTCTGGATGTCCACGATTGGTATTTTTTGGTTCGCAGGGTGGAGCTGCCTCGAGCGTCATCCCGTTTTCGCTTCACAGGGGTGCACCTTTTCGCGCCGGTCCTCCTTCGCGGCCTGCTCGGGCGCCTTCTTTCTGCTCGTGTGTTTCTGGTATTTACTCGGGACCTGCGCTTCGCTGGGAGAAGGAGACGCGCGGGGAGGGATGTACCGGGGCACCGTTCTGGTCGACGAGGTAGTACTTGGGTGGTATCAGACTCGGCAGGCATCGTTTGGGCCTCGACGGACGCGCAGAGATCGTGCTCAGAGGCAGGCATGAAGGGAACATACAAAAGTCGTTACATACTCGGGGTAGCAGCGAAACACAGGTTAAATTTGGATGGGTTACACACAAGTATGCGACGTAGCAGACTAGACTTCCAGTTCGTCACCAACGAGAGCGAGCGAAACAGAAACGTTTAGTCCCCATACATGATTTTCGCAGGTACTCAGAGCCCCGAGTGAGTTGGCACGTTGCCATGACTATCTGAATCTTACCGTCGTTCGCCCGCCTAAGAGACGTTTTAGGAAACAATAAGGTGGGGGAATCGACCGGATAGCTCACCTCCCAGACCCAGGATACCGCTGCGCAAATCTGCGTACGTCCGAACGATACGATCAGGTCATGGTCGAGCCGATAGTAGCCGTCCACGGAGTCGTCCCATGTCTTTGATGGCTCCGCTCAGATCAACGTGGATGGTGCAAATCACCGCTGTGTACTCTTTTTTAGATCGAGAATGCGAGAATGGGAGGAAAGACTTGCGTTCATCTTGGTCCAGCCATCTGGTCTCAGACAACGTGCCTCGATAGCACATGATGCGTACGGTCTGCCCGTGAAATCTGCCGGATCATTTCTGATGAGCGAGAAAGCGTCCCGGAACTCTCTTCCTTCGGGAGGACTAGGACCCTTTCAACAGTGTTAGTATACTGCAGACGGCCCGACAGAGAAGGCTGACCACGTGGATTTTGGATTCGATGTAGCCCGGGACGTAGTTTGGGATCTGACTCCCACTCGTCTTTCCTCCGGACGTGTTCCTCGTTGTCCGCGTCGACAGGTAGCGTACAGGCCACGCCGTATTGAACATTGGGTTGCATTTCGTATCGATTCTGGGAGGGAGGTGGCGGTCGTACGCTCTGTGATTGGTCGCGCTGGAGCTCGTCGAGTGGCTAGATCCTTCTGTCGAATCATGTACGAACTCTTCCATTGCTCGACCTCGGACTGCAGCGTCCCTTCTTGTACCTCTCTTGCCCAATGGCCAAGTCGTTGCGAAGGTTCTTGAGCTCTGCCAGTCCGGTAGCTTCTGACTTGTCGAGGGCTTGTTGAAGCTGCGCGATTTCGCCACCTGGTAGACATGGTCATCAACGGAATGCGAGCGACTGTGGCAGGGAACGTACGTAGCGACGAGCCCTGCTCCTCGGCTGCATGTTGAGCGTTCGTGAATGCTTTGATATACGAGCTAGAGCGACGACGGCGCACCTCCCACTGCCCTCTCGTTCTCGATACCAGCATTTGCAGTGTTGCGCGTCTAAGGTAAAGTGGCCGGAGTCGAAGACTACCCAACGAAATAGGACGAGGGAAGGATATCTCGCAAGTTGTGTAGAGAAATCGCCTTTTCTCCACCCGCCTTTTCTCCACCGGTCGCGGTGTAGCAATGAACTTCCCATTGCTTGCGACGTTCTTGCCGTGAATGCTCCAGTTCGCGCATGTCCTCCCAGCGGTGTCGAGAGAGTAAACGTTGCTGCTCCCAGACGTGATTTGAGCAGACTTTCCAGGATTGCGACATCAAAGAAGCAGCCATGCATGTTCGTCGTAGACCCGAATAGAGTCCGACGAGACCGTCGCCGGGTGAAAATTATGCAGCGACAACGCAGTCGTCGTGGTCCTAAGGACCGGGAAGTTGGTCGCCGGTCGAGAGCGACCAGTCGATCGCGTCCTTTGATCCGGTCGTGATCGTCTGGAGAGACGTCCACTGCCCTCACCGCGAGGTGTCCTCGGATCTTGATCTCGATCTCATACGTCTTTGCGGATAGTCTTCATTGAATCATTCAGACTCAGACCTCCAAGTTTCTCTCGAAACTCCCTCGCCGCCGCCACGGTGAAATCGCATACATGCTCTCGAGCATGTGGCAGAATCACGATGAGACGAAACAATGCGGACGGATCCAGTAACGACGACGACGACACCGCCAGCATCAGCGATTGAACTTGAAAGCTTGACCAGTAAGAAGCCAGTGGTTGATCCCAGATCCGAGGACTATGGAAAGCCGGACAACCGTGCTCTCAAGCGTGACAAAATTCGTCACGTGAACGTCTGATTTAGGGCATATAACAATTGAGACCTCGAAT
>JBBPMC010000834.1:0-15905 GCA_038090115.1 Strobilomyces echinocephalus
TAGGCCATTGGTTGACTGATTTCATTGTATGCCTTGTTGAATTGTTGACTGGACTGCTTATTCTACTGAAACTACTGTACCACTTCTCCTCTGTGTAATTGAGTCACTGATGTTCCTGGATGAAATGAACTGCTTTATTGCTATATTTCTGAATTAACTGGACTGTCTGATTGACTTGGTTGATGGTGGGTTGAATTACTTATCCAACTGGCTCCAGTCAGTCCAGTATGTTCAGAACTTTTGTAGTTTTGCTGATGATATCGTTTTGCGCAAGGCTGCGATTCATGAACGGTAAGCTACTCAGCTGTGGCATCAAGCACGGGACGTTTCTCAACTGGTCTCTTGGCGACCGCCCTGAACTACACGACAGTTGAAGGTGTTTAGTCTAGTCCTATCGTGCAACGTCAGCCAAAGTCTCTCCTGGAGAGACACGTTGAACCTGAGACATGTACGACGCGTGGACGCGGGGGCTTTGGCCTGCGGGTATGCTCAATGGCGGGCTTTGGCGCCCAGCTGGAGCCCGCACCGCAACTTGAACATGAAGCATCCATGGGAACAGAGAACATAGCCACATGAGTTAACCCTTGCAGATAGATCTAGAGTGATGGACTGGGGTGTAGTGAGGCACGAGCGGAACCGTAGTGTAGTAGCAGCGACGTAAGCGAGTGGCGCTCCGAGGACCGACTTGTTCTCGCGCCTCTCGTCGCTCGTTCTCTCCGGCAGCGCTCGTCCTCTCCCGTTTCTGCGCACCCACCACACTCTACCTCCACTTGCCATTCCGGCTCTTCCTGAGCGCGCAGTCTGATTGCCAAGCACTGCGTCTGCGAGGCTTCCCGCCCTACCCGGCTGGTCAGGCTCCGTCCCAGGCCGAAGAGCGCTTCGCGGCCTTACCCGCCCTCTCGTCCATCCACTCCATCCGTCCCCTCTCCTCTCCTGAGTGGCGAGCTGACAGAGCGACGTCCAAAGACACAAATATTCTGCCACACCAAGTCGTCTGGTCCGACAACTCTTCGCCGCGGCTCACAGGAAAATCATTGAACTCGACTCTTTCACGGCATCCACCGTCTCAGAGTGGCAGGTTCCCAATACCAGCATATCCTCTCATCGTCTTACCGAATCACTGGATATTCCACGTAGTACACCGTCACCGACTTACCGTGCACGCTAACGCGCACGAGCCTCGCTTGTGTCCGTCATTCACCCTACTGGAAGCGTACTCCAAACGATGACTGAGGAAGCCATAAACGACTGGTCCCTTTTGGTCTGCGAGGTTGCCGTTGTCACCCAGTTCATCTGACCTCACCTCGACGACTCCTACAACACGGACCAGCCTTGGTTTACACATTTGTTCGATGGAGCGCTACACGACCTGGAGGTGCAGCGTCCCTTCTCCCCCCCTTAGCTCTGGCAGGGACAGACAAACAGATGGGCGCGTTCCGAGTCCTCGCTCGACAGAGTCGTTCGGGGCTCTTTTGCTCAGGCCGGGTCGCCGCCGAGTCTGATCAGGGTCAAGGTCAAGGAGAGCACGCCGGCGATATTGGGCAGGCTGATGGATAGCGCGCACGTGCTGGACGTGCTCTGACGTTGCTCGTCGGTCACTCGACGATGGTCTTTCGACTGTGATTGTCGCCCTCTTTTCTATCTTCCCAGTGATCCGTATTTTTATGTACTTGTAGTGCTACGTACCCTCGTTGGTATTGATGTCCCACCGCATACGACAGTCGCTCAAGAGTGTGCATTCAGATCCGAAAGGTAGTGGAGCGGAACGGTTGGCGGCCTCAACGCTGTGGGAGTTGTTTGAGTCTGGAGACTCCTAGTACCTATTCAACATCCAGGACTTCCGAAAAGTCGTGGGCCGCAGTGCGCCATCGATCTGAATGATTATCCTACCTGCATCCCAGGAACCCCCTCTTATGTTCCGACAAACCTGGCCACGACTACCTCCGCTTTCCCCTAACCAAGTCGATGAAACAAGCGTGAATGCACGTTCAACTCACTGCAACTGCGGGGCCCGGGGTAAGCTCAGCCTCTTCCTCAGCGAAGGCTGCTGCACCAGTGTGGACACACCGGCTTCTACTACGGGGTCGACTATGCGTGGTTCCTGTGTTTGGGCCCGGATGGAATCATTTTTTGAAAACGGATCGAGGATAGCATGGTGCTGGCCAGCCATTCGATATATTCATGCAGGTTCTAAAGAAACTCTGCATCATACGGTCTGCGGTCAGTCAAGGAACCTGGCACGTCTGCTGTACTGAATTGACTGCCCTGTGGGGGTTGCATTTCTCCATCGTACAAGGCACAGTCGGATCGCTCAAGTTCCCTTTCGAAGCGAGGTGAGGTACGGTTCTCACTCCTATGTTCGCCTCGTTTCACCCAACTTGGCTTTCAGGGCACAAACATTCTTCTAGAAGCTGTTGCATATATCTTCCATCGTTCCTCGGAGGCATCTTCGGACACGACGCGACTCCGCCATAGATGGACTTCATTATGGTATCGCCTGATCTGTTTCGGCTTCTGTTGGATAACCTCAGGGTGACATTTTGTTCGGGCTCGACATCAGTCATCTCTCCAAGACTATATCCCATCAATGTTGTCGCGTACGTGAGTAACCCCGTTGTGAGGCTTCCATTCTCCTCTGCGTTAACTTACCGCCAGTGCAAGCAACGGTTTCGGCAGGTAAACATGCACGGATGGCGTGCAAATGTTTTCGGAGTCAGGCAAGCTTATGTAACCGAAACGAAGGTAACCTCGTTCTATCGTGTCAACCGTCATATGTGGGTCTCACGTCTATCTCACTGCAACCATAAGTTAGATCCATAACGTCCAAAATTTGGTACTTTCCTGAAATTGTAAGTGGCGAAGGTGCCATCAATCGAGCGGCAATGTTCAGTCTGATCTGCTACAACTACAGTTCGTGCCCCCGCATACAGGGCGCAAACGTTCTTCGGGGTGGATAATCCGCCGATATCAATCTTTCATTATAGGCGACTGTTCCTTGCATCCCCACGAAAACATTGGATGACTATCAAACAGTCCGCTGGGGACCTAACGCGGGGCAGTATTAAAGTCTGTTACACTGCCGGCCTGGCGTGAGGTACAACATCACATCATTCCAATCGTGGTGCAGGGACGATGCCTCCATTCTTTGAACTAACCAGCTTGGGATTCTGCAGCAGAGCGCTATGAACGCCACCTAGGACATTAATATGCGTGACTGACCTAAGCGTGCTGAATGTTGGCCGCCCACGAACTCTATTTCCATGCCTTGCATCTCCATAACTAGCAGTGTCACTAGCTGCAATTCGAAAGGGGGAAAGGATACAAAACAGCTTGGAGACAGCGCCACCGCGACGATGCGCATAAAAGGCTGGAGCCCATCTGCACCATCTTCACCCGGAAACCCACATTCTTGTCTCAAACAGCACCTTAACTCACTCCTTCACTACAAGCAATGAGCGACCTTTCTAACGGACGATACTGGATTCGGCCCGCTGGAGAAGATACTCCGAGGGTAGGCGTTGCCTTCGGAGACGAAAGGCTCGTCACAGCACCGGTCGTCCTAGATGGCAGAGACAATATCGTACGTCTGCGAGTTTTTCATCCACGTCAATTCTGTCATCTGTTTAGTTCATGGAGTGCTGATAGGTCCGTCTATTGTACAGTTTGATCTCACAAGAACGGTTTCAGGAGAGTATGTCCTAAAGGCTGGTCGAGTCAGGGAATGGGACATTCAGACCGATCTGGAGCACCCTGAGAACAGAAGTGTAGTTGGAAGCACCTTCCCTCCTCCAAGTACTTGGACCATTTCAGGACCGGAAGGTGGACCTTACATGTTGGTTTCTGTCTTTCTCTTGCCGCAGCATCTTAGCACTGACGTTCAAGGTGAAACTTATCAGTGTCAGGCCAACCAATGTCGTCATAGGAGTGGACAGATGCTGGGCTGTGGAAGAGGACTGTGTACGGAAATTTCTATAGATGCTTTTCCGATGCTTACTCCATCCATGCGACAGGTCGTCATAGGGATCTTCCAGATTAGAAATCCGGGCAGGCCGGAGTGGATCTTCGAACGCATCCTTTCGGAGTAGAGCGCTGTCCTGCGCTCGGTGCGACTTAGCAAGGAAGGCAGTGTACGTTTTTGCAGGAGCTTCGTATGTCAGTGGTTGTCATGTATTGTGCAATATGGAAATGTATGTGTATGGAAGAAATGCTACAGTGATTTTGATTGGAGTAATAGTTTGGAATCGCCCTCACCTCATTAACTTGCATGATGGAACACGCGAAAGACGTATCCGAGTCCACGCATAGCTATCCTCGACGCCGCTCAAACAAACAACATGGACACCAGCGACATCTGAATCAGCGGCTCATCTGCCAACTTGAAAACAAACGGACGGCGATCCCCACCTGGGATGATGCCGAAAACCATGAAGAGTCCACACCCTGCGCAAGTGGTCCAAGAAAGCATCTGTTATTCGCAAGACGGGTTCGTGCTTCGTTAAAATGTAGTAGGGCAAAGGAAATACACCGACTCGTATCACATACAAGTACTTTACATGCGGGACGACAGACGGGCAACCCTTTAGCGGCTGACCGTGGCAAATCTTCAAGAGGAAAACGTGGCGATCGCATCGTTGATGTGTTCAAGGATGTCATCTGCGATCGTCTGTAAAGCGACTTTCCTGTCCGCCTGCACCGACACCACGTCAGATCGGCCCGCAAAATTTCGGACGCGCGCGTGAGCACGGACTGGCTGCCGGGTGGGACGACACGTACCGGCGCATCGTCCTGGATCGCGGCGGAAAACCCCTTGAAGCCGGCGCTGAGATTCTCGAGGTCGTTCACAACAACGCTGCTCAGGGCCTGCATGGCGGGTTTCTTGTCTACCAAGTCCTTGAGAGCTTTGTAGGTCCATCCTTTGTTTTGGGTCACGGCTTCGACAACAAGGTCAGTCTGCGCATCGGTGAAGGGGCCGCCGTTCTGGCGAAAGAAAAAGAGGCAGAGAGTCTTCGTGAGCATGGCGAGAGACTTTCTACCGGAGACTTACGGTCGCATCCTCCGTAGCGGTCTGGAGGTCTTTTTTGATATTCTCAGCGGCCTTATGGATGGTCTTTGAGGTGTTCACGAGATGTCAAATGCGCGTGGAAGGGACGGTGCGGGACACCTACCACTGCGTCGCCGAGCGTGGCACGACTGTCAGGGAATGCAATGATGGCATTATCGAGCGCCTGCACACTCTGCTTCATGTTGTCGATGTCCGACACAATCTGTGGAGCGTCACGCCTGACCGGCTGTGCGAAGGTAGCCACAGCAAAGATGAGTATGGGGAGCGATGTTTGGAAGAGCATGGTGTCACGAGTGAAATGAAACAGGGGGGGGGGGGATATCTCTGGTGGGAGGTGCAGCAGAGCCGGACGCCTTTTAAGCACTTTGACGATGGCTCGAGTTGAAAGAGGAAGGCAGCTGCGCATCATACACCTGACAGAGACATGGCGACAAGGATTCACGAGAGAATATTTCGCGTGTTAGGAATCAGCGAGGCCAAGCCAGTTCAGCCTGGTCCCGGGCGATGAGCCGAGGTTTTCGAGCCGTTACTTAATTCACGACATTGCCGTACAAAGACAGCAAGCAGCCAGGAAGAGGAAGGACTGCAGCGGTCGAACCTACCAACTGAAGGCGAATCTGATCGATGTGATCCAACCCAAGGTAATAACCACTGGTGCCATATGGTGCATAAACTGATTGTCGTGGCACGTTAACCGAGAAGAACCAGAGTCACCATCAGTTCGACCTCCACTCCATAATCGGAAAGGGTGCGACTAACCTCTCCAGTTTCGCCCCACAAACGTGGATACCGCAGGCGTATGCAGAGATCCCAGCCAGAAGTTGATTGTCCGGCCACACCGAGCATAGCGGCACTAGCTTGAAAAACGGAAGTGTTAGAAACTCTCAGCACACAA
Source organism: Strobilomyces echinocephalus (assembly GCA_038090115.1). Lineage (NCBI taxonomy): Eukaryota > Fungi > Basidiomycota > Agaricomycetes > Boletales > Boletaceae > Strobilomyces > Strobilomyces echinocephalus. Next base: position 5,958 of record JBBPMC010000834.1, read on the forward strand.
TATCTAGACAAAGGTTATGCACCATGCCATGCATAGCGTCCAGGAGGAAATGGAATATCCGAACTCAGAGCAACAAATCACGAACACTCACCATCCGGCGAGGCGACTCCGGTGTCCGCGAAGATAGCGTGGTGGATTACAAAGAGACTCGGATAAGGCGTACCTCTCTCAACATTCAACGACGCGCTCCAACAAAACGGCCAGTTAACAAGCTAGCCATATGTGTTGGAGAACAGCCCGTAATGCAATGGGCACTTTTAGAAAGGTTGGTTGGAATAAGTAATCGGGAAGTCACCTGATCTTGTTGATCGTCCACTTCACACGAGCCTCTGTGCTGCGATTATATTTTTTGAGCAAAACGCTTATCTTCAACGTTCACCCTCGGCGCTCGTTTCGCGCTGCTGTCGTCACTTTCGGGCCCAGACGCTCGATGGTCGCCCCTGCCCGCCCCTTCGAGCCCCAGCGCTCGTTCCGTATTGCCTCCACCCGCTTTCGAGCCCGAACGCTCGACGGTTACTCCCGCCGTGTTTCTCCTAGCCCCCAACGCTCATTTCCGTCACCGCCATGCTCGGGCGCTCGATGGTTGCCCACGCTGCCTTCCTTCGAGGCCCAACCCTCGTTTCGCGCCGCTACCGCCTATCCGAGCCCGATCGCTCGCCATGTTTTCTCTGGCGCTATTACCCGCATATGCCCCTGGAGAGTTTTCTTTTTCGAGCCCGATCGCTCCCGTTGCCTTTCACTGTTCATGCGAATGGGACTAGTACTGCTCGCCTTGTGCCCCCACCGCGGTTTTACGCTACCAGTGGGTGTTTTCGAGCCAAACTGCTCGACTGCCACCTCTGTTTGTGTCTTCTCGTCACCACCGCCCGCCTCACGCCCCCACCGTGCCCCCTCAAGTGTAACCGCCCGTCCGCTCCCGCGGCATACTTTCGGGCTCGATCGCTCGCCGTCGCCTCCTTCCGTGTTTATGTGAGGAGGTCTGCTCGTCTCTCACCCTCGCCAGGTTTCTTCGGCCGCCGTCTTATCTGCCTCGTCTGTGTACCAGTGGAGGTGTTTGAGCTCGACTGTTCGACTGTTATCCCCGTCGTGTCCCGTGCACCATCACTTACCCCACAACCTCCACCGCGCCCTTTCGAGCGTGGTCACTCGACTATCACTACCACTGTATCATTTTGGGCCCGATGGCTCGCCGTTACTTTCCGCCCTGTCCTTTCGAGTGGGACCGCTTGTCTCGCGCCCTCGCCGTGCCCCTTCGAGTGTAGGTGCTCAGTTTTTACCCCCGGTGTCATTTGGAGCCCCATTGCCCGCTGTCGCTATACGAGCAGGCTCGCTCGTCTGTCGCCTTCCTCCGCCGAGACCCGGATGCCTCGGAGCTTCATCGAGGATGCAATAGAAGAATTTTGGCAAGAAGTCGACACTGAGAAAGACGGGAGGAGGGGACTATAGGTGTCTCACTGTACATTTGGTTTTTCCGGATGCGATTAGGTATTCATCCGGTCATAGGTTCTCGATGGGGGACATAGTCTGGTAATCTAGTATGACGACAATGTGCAATGTCGAGTATTTAGCCCCCGAAGAAATTAGCATCGCAGTGGCTGTCAGTCGACCTTACGTAACAAAATGTGTGACACTCGGCGACTCCGTTGAGGTGTTATTCTTTCCAGACACGACTCGCCTGCGAAAGCCATATTCTGGTTGTGGTAGCAAGATCCGCTATACTGAACCTTCTTCAATACTGTATGCCTAGAAGCACCTTCTAGTTGGAAATGTGCATATGGGCTATTCCGTGAACATGATACAGTTTGAAGAGCGCCGAACACAATCCAAGAGCGCTGGTGAGAGACCCTCTATATGGCTGGTTGCTCTTCGCTTCGGTGGAGGGTGCGATCTCGAGTGCAATCCGAGAGGCTGTTGCAACGATGCTTCACATCGATCATGCGCTGCTTTTGAGGGTATGGGCAGGAGCGACATCGGCGAGTCGTTCCTGAAGGGATACGCTGGGGGCCAATAGCTTCGTGAGTAGCTCTCTCGTCGTTTTGCATTTCTCGTCCGTTCTTGCAGCCTCCTGTTCCGACGTTCCGCACTTATCACACCATTTATAAGTGTTTGAAATCGGTTGACTGTGCAATGAAGTACCCAGACATGGACGGTCATCAGTGAGTGGCCGTATGCCCTGAATGTACTTGAACATGAACATTTCTCATATCGTCAGACCCTAATGACTGGTGCGGTGGAAACTAGAGAAACTCGGGAATAACGCGATAAACGCTCAACAGCGCGATAAGGTGGTCGCCTGGTGTTCGACACCTTATCCATTGAGCCTCGAGCCCTGTTTGGGAAGCGCAGCCAATTTCAGGCTGAGGGCTGTGTGCTTGTGTCAACGGCGTAAGTCTTATCGCATCGGAGATTAGTCCCGTTGGTGGAGACTCATTTGGTCATAAGGTTCAGGCGGCAGCACTCGTGACTATGGAAATCAACACCGAATTCAATTCTATGACCGATACTTAGGTTGCTCGACAGCCTGCAATCGAGACAATACCGGAAGAAAACACGGTCGACCCACTTTCCTCCATGTGCAAGCTAGCATCGTTCCCTAATTGTCCCGGCTAACATGGCAGAGTTCACTTCACGCTTTGAGCTGGAATCCAGCGACGGACGACTACGCGACCTCGGGACGCAAGCCTCCCTTCTTCCTCGATTCCGGCGCCGGTGGATAAAGAGATGTACGCCATTTGTGCCTTCGCCAGACTGAGACAGATGCGCTGTTACTGGCAACGTGGCGGCACGCAAGAGAGCGGCGGCGGGAGACAAGCTAATTAGTAGTGTGCGCCTACCAGGAGAGCTTGGACGCTGGGTATTGACCATATAATGTGCGAACTCCCGTCTCGTTTTCAGTCAAGATCGACTTGTTTGTTCCTTCTCTCTGATCCATATTTTCATGCGTCCTTCCACAGCGCTATCCCGACCATTTCCTTTGCAAGCGTATGTATCTCCGAAAGAAATGTGGAAAGACGTGCATATGGCAATAGCTCCGACAGCGATAAAAGGTCCAGAGAACGTAGCACGAATTCACGAGTAAAAGATTAAGAGTGCTAATACACCTGTAGGTTCGAAAATCATACAGTGGTGTTACTGAAGGTAGCCTAGTGCCATAATATCCATGTTGTCCTCCGGAAGACTTCACCCGATCATCCCAGTCTGGGATCCAGCCCTTCTATAACTTCGATCTCTCCCACTTTCCAAACTCACCCACCCAAGCCCGGATTATTGAGTTCTGCTCTTGCTCGCTCCAGGACGCCTTTTTTCAGGTCAGCCGCTGTCAAGGAATATCTTCCAAACTAACACATGCCTCGTTCATCCACTCGTTCAACCCCGAGGTTACCAATTCCTATAGGGATCGCCCTTGCGGAGCACGCGATGAAGAGCAACAAAATCACAGCGAGATGAACGTGGAGCGCTATGTGCCACTGCATATTTGACATTGGCAGCCAGTTGGCAAGTATGTAAGTGTTCTCGCACCCTGGCGCCCTACTCTTATAGTCGACTGAAAACCGTGGCCTTTTGCACAGCGCGCATGATTATTCATTCCCATCCAGTGCTAGCCTCTCAACTGAGCCAAGTCCTCAGTGACTCCCTACGTTCCCCCCTTGATCCTATGGCGGTCGCCGCATCACTTCACGCCGGATTGGCATGGTACTATGCACAGACTGATTCGTGGTGCCTGAACCCTAGCCCTTAACTCGGCCCCCATCCTCATCGGCAGGCTGAACCTGTTCACCTACGGGGTCCTGACTGGTTGCCGCAATCATTCCTTCAGCCATCCCATCAAACACGGCCGACCAATCCCCGTCCATCGAACGAATTCCAACCTCACATGTACGTACCTGATGCGGCGGGCAATGGTGCCGTCGTGAAACCCTAAGTACGGAAGTAAAGAAGCACTAGTCTAGAAATTCGACTTTGAGGCGATGCTGCGCAGCACCGCACCACCCGCGGCGCCGTTACTCCCATTTCGTGATCAATGCTGCGTCGCTGTTGGTAGCGGAAGCAACAGTGATACATTACATCCGAGCTATCTCCAATAGTCTAGACTGGCTTCTATCCTTATACAAAGATATAACCTCGACGGGTAAAATCCCCTCGCTATCATCCCTGCCTTGACCTCTGTACAATAGTAGGACATCGCCCAGTGCTCTTGCGCAAGCTGCTATGTCTTCCACCTTGCTGAACGAACTGCAGCTCTTTCAGTTCAATAACTACACATCCGGTATGGCTGCTGGGCGATCCCGGTCGACGACTCACCTCAGTCTCTTGCAGTCGTCATCGTCACTGCTATCGCTTATGATTTTTGTGAGCGATGCCTCTATGCATACTATCCCAATAACTGAATACACTACTGCAAAGTCCTCACTATCTCGAGAGAGGTAAGTTGTCGCACGTTTCGGTGAAGCTATCTATGTCCAATAAGAGCCTTCGAAGATAGACTACGTTTGGGTAAGCATCCAAATTCTTTCGAACGCCACAGGGTTCTTGACAGCACTCTAGTGCAGACCGTGGACCTCAGTATCTACGATCTTTCTCCTGGTGCGTCCGAACTGAGCTAACAGCTGTTTCGAATTAACATATCCATAGGTTCGCTATGTTGGTCTTTCTTGGGCTATGTAGGTTGATGTCTCTGCAATCATCTGAAATTACATGCTGATGATGATTTTACACAAGTCTTAATGGCTTAGGTATGCTATCGGTTATCACCATGGTCTCTCAAACTGATCGTACGCATCACAGTGGGCAGTGCATTTGTTCCCGGCCCTCGGATAGTCAGTTCCTTGACATTGAATCTTGTCTGCTGATAACATTTTTTTCCCGTAGTTGTATGACCTCTATTTTGCTTACCAGCAACCTTGATGACAGTTTCCCAGGTGTAAGTTCATTGATTTCCTGCTCTACACTGTCGTTCTAAGGTGTCGATATGCCAAAGGCACGGTGATCTATCTGATAATTTACTGGGGATTTCTGGTTTTCCTTGCTGCTGCTGATTGTGAGTTATTTTCTTCCCGGCTTCATTTCAATTGCGTATGCTTTATGTCACAGTGGTGATGATCCTCAGGGTGTATGCAATGTGGAGTCGATCAAGATTGATTCTTGCTATCCTGCTGCTTATTTTTGTACCACAAATGATTGTTAATGTGGTTGTTGCGAGTATATATTATAATCCGAATACAAAATTCTCAGGTATGTCTTGGTTCAAACTGCTGCATATGCATTGTAGTCTCAATACCTACGCCTCCTCTCCTTCACATCTCTTCAGTCACAATCTTTCAGGCCAATGGTTCATCGTCTTGCTATGGTATCATGAATGCCCCTCCTCCGTTACTCCTTGGTCTTTCAATCCCCCGATTTATTCTCAGTACTGCCTTGCTAGTGCTCGCCGCTATTCCAGCTTTGAAGCAGTCAACGCAGATGTACAAGGCAACCAAACGGTGGCAGCCCAACCGGTACATGCAGCAACTCGTAAGAGATGGCATCCTATATTTCTTAGCGTATGTCCACCTCCTCGCTCGTTCTGATTCTCACTCTCGAACGCCGAATCCCTCTCAGGAACATGTTTTATAACATCCACGAGGTAGTCGTGAATTCGCCCATCACGATGAGCGCGACTGCGCCTCTCATCCTCAGCATGCTGGCGTACATATCGCTCGCCCCCATAATGCCCAGGTTCATCATCAGCGTACGAGAGCTGAATGATAATGACCTCGGACGTCAAGGTCATTGGCGGCCCGTCGACAGTGGGTTCGGTCTCATGTCGCAATCCGCCAGTAAAAGCGCGTACTCGAGCAAGTCTGATACTACTGTGCGGGAAAGCGAGAGCTCAGAGGATTATATGGGCGAACCGATGGGGGTTCGGCTTGGAGTGTTGGGCGATAGGTCGGGTCACGTTTGAGCGAAGGTTTCTGGGCGCTGGGCGTAAAGATGATGACTGATGATGCTATGTCTGGTCTACTTTAGTTATGTACATCTTATTTTCTGATTTGAACGCCCCTTCGACGACACGTGTTCTCCAGACAGGCAGTGGAAGAGCTGCTAACCCAATCCGGCAGGATCTGATCGATAACGGGTACCTAGCCACCAGGATACATCCGGCCTCGAAATCCTGTCGTAGGCCTGACAACGCTCTGAGGCTCGGATGGAACGAGTAGCGTTCATGGATACGGACTGGAAAGGTGATCAAAGCGGTGATATCTGTTGCGTCAGTGACACAAACAGCACCATCTACGATGTTTTCATGGTCGAATGGTTCGAAGGCGAAAGGTATGACGTACGTACGGATTCCTCGACAAGGAGAGTGCAAGCTTCTCTACCCTAAATCTGAGTGACGTCGGTTTTCCTGGGATAAAACATATTGACCGTGAGATGTTGCTCTTGAGTGCTCAGTAGCCTATACTGAGAAGGTCAAAGTTGAAATTGGATTGTCTAGGCTCTTTTCAGTCCGTGATGACAACATATATCATCAGAGTATCACTGACCTGGGTCCGCAACAGTTACCTCACTCGCCGGGAGTTGCTCGGCCGTCGATCCTCCAGTATACGATAGTCTCTGCCTGAGTATTTAATAGATATCCATGCAAGAAAGGCGATAACACCATACCTGTACTCTGAGTGACCTGGAAACGGCTCTTGACGACGGACCTGGACCACGTTTCCTTTCCTTAGAGTGAACCTTACTTGCCAGAAAGTCGGGTTGCAAAGTAACCTTGCCATCCAATGTTCATCTCTGTAGCGGCAGTGACATTTTAAACGCACGGGATACGCAGAGCTCCAGATCAAATTGGATCAAATCGGCGGACATCGTGGACATCAAACGACGCAGGTCAGGCCTTGAAGCTTGAAGCTTGAGGCACGAATAAAATTGTAACGTGGGACGGGCGCGCGATTACATATTATTATGTAATATCATTACTACTAGTAATGCATTGAACATTCATGGTCGGATCATGATGGTCACAGGTTCACTCATAATCGTTGGCTGGTCCCTTCACTCTTCCGCCCCACTATGTTGGCTATTGTTGCGTGGTAGACGTTCACGTTCATCTCCTCTTGGACCTATCACATGGACTCCGACGTCAGACAATTCTGCATAATCATCCCCGCGACGTTGAGGGATACCTTCAAGGAACAAGTTAGCCTATCTATACCATTCCAAAACTAACCCATACCCAGTTCGTGAATATACTCGCCGCTTTGCCCGCTGTCAATGACAGGGCCCGCCTGTACCAAGCTCGCGATGAAGGGTAGCAAGAGCATAGTGAGATGGAGCGTTTTGCGTCGCATGTTTCGCATTCCGTGGTCTGTGAGTTTGACTACCCGGTTGCGCCTGGTTGCTCTTATATTTGATCAACGAGCACCGTACCGCTCTGTGGACCTGTGTCCTCCATCGTAATGGTGCGGGTATAGCCTCGGGCAAGCTTCGGATATACCTATGTCGACGAAGTGCACAGATTATGGCTGTTTCCGCAGGGACTCCGTCGTCGTCGACCGGTGATGTTTCGTTTGATCCTCTTTGCTCACATGCATAAAGTAATCACCGCCCCTCAGGCATAAGTGAACCAGTGACTTGGGTTCCCTAGTCTTCATTCCGCCACCATATTCTCCCAGTCGTTGTACATATACGAGCCACGATGATTTGATGGCGAACGGCGGGTTCGTATTCCCCCAAGCAGTCCAGCCCTTGGCTAGGACAAATGTCCCTACCTGCCTCGCAATTCACGAAGCCCTCCATCTGGCGGCGCCGGGGCTGGCTCCAAAATGACGAACTTATGATCCTGTTCACATCACTGCCCAATGCCGTTCCGCAGTATTAGTGAGGCACCGCTATAGATGGCAGTGAGTACAATTGGCAACCTCAGGCATCACTATAGGCACCCACTCATTTTATACACTATTATTCATCCCCAAAAATAGGATACGTCGGGTGGGTATACGGTAACGTGTACCTGTATAAAAAGTAATCCGAAGGAACGGCGCATCAAACTGGACCGCCAACCATATGTAACCCCGCGCTTCCAAGCTTGGCCATCGAAGACGCTGGAAATCGATGTTCATGACTATGCCGGATTGCGCCGTAGCTCTGTCGACAAAGGTCTGGCGCATCGACGACTGACTATGGCACATATGTTTTGTAAATAAGGTTAGCTGGACAATGAAGCGAGTGGATCGACCGAATAGGCTGTAGTACACGATCAGTTAGATTCATTGCCACGCTCGAGAGACTTGGATTTGTTCCAAGGTATGTCATTTGCCTCCTCCACTCCGTTTTTGCGTGGACAATTTCTTAGACTCCTCAGGATAAGCTATTTTTCGTGCCTCCCATTCAATCCCTTATTATTGAAGCCACCCATGGCCAACTCTGAGTCTCTGGGACGCTTTTTAGCAAGTCAGTTGCTGTAACCTGTCTCCAGGTTCAAAAGTAGCTCACAATCATACCGCGTTCCTTGACTTGTCCACTACTTTATTTGTCTGGCGCCGTATTCAAGACTGCGGGATACAATTGCCTTGTCCCGCTTCTATCTTAAAAATCTCTGCGCTAGTCCTATCATAGCTGAGAACAGCCTCGCAATGTCTGAGAAGAGAAGAACCTTCGATTAACGCTGCGCTGTGGATAGAAGGGGTGGTTAGTTATGCTCAGCAACAAGGTATACGGTTGTCGAGATTCATCTGCTAAGTACTGTGACGAACGCGCAGAAGAGGCCTAGGATTATCACTGCAATCTTCCGGGCTTTCATAGCCCTGCTGATTCGGTGGCGCAAACGTAGATGCTTACATTTCCTTATGGTCCATTCCACGAGGTGGTATGAGGTTTGTAGATATTTGAAAGCACTGACGCTTGTTGGCTTATCAAGACCATTGTTGCTTTCGGACGAGTAGACATCGAGAGTACGACATGAGCCCAGTCAGACTGGGCCGAGCGCGGGACGGTGACAACGCCATGCCTGATCACAACATATTATATAGTCATAGTTATGTCGATACCAGATATGATATGTGGTAGGAATTCCGAGGAATAGGAATAGGAACTGACACGTAAAAGAGGCTTTATACACCGCAGCAGAACTTATACACAGGATTGTTGGAGTGTGATTCTAGTAACTAGGGATATGTAGGAATGTTCTTAACGATAATAGGGACAAGGCAGGTATGTCGACCATTGCACGACGAGCTGGATCAGCAGTATCTGAACCCTCCACCAACGGTGCCATGATGATGTACTCGCCGCTTGTCGTTGATCAACCGTGATTCGTCGCACGCCTGTGGCAGTGCCATGGCTCTGGCACTTGATTTCGGCACGCTAGCTCGGACAAGGGCCCGGGCTTGATTAGTCGGCCGGACTAATTTCCCCACTGATTCGTCCATTATTCGGCGACCTTTCTCAATCGGGTCAGCCAGACCCTTGAAGGCAAACAGTTTCTCGTACCTCCCACCCCATTTTATGTTGTTAGGCGCGCTACGTTTGTGGCAAGAATTTCCTGTAGCGAGTCAGTTGCCATAAGTATTTTCTAAGTCAATTCGTACCAAACTCATCGCAACCATTTTTGGCCTCACTACGACCAGCAAAACCCACGGGGCCTGCTTGTGAGCTTGCGATGAACAGTAGCAAGAGTGTAGCGAGGTGAAAACAGAGTGCTTTAAGCTGCATGTTGGGTACTTCTTGGCGATGTCTCACTGTAAGCCAGCATGGAGTCTTCTTATACTCGTCTAACGTCATCTGTGTGGCTGCGGTTGTCCCGCTTTTATCTTGATCTGGCGCAGGCTCGCTTCCATGGCACACATCACATAGCTTCGGCGCGATGTGACGAGATGAGATTACGCTGATTTACGTGTGATCCTGCGTTCTTGACCTCCAGATGAGATGAGTCCAAGTTCTAGGTAATCGCCTGGACGGGACCTTCTCGTG
>JBBPMC010000835.1:0-15905 GCA_038090115.1 Strobilomyces echinocephalus
CCATTGTCCTCAGGATCTGAACCACATTCCTGATTGCTCATTCTGAGGTGCCATCTGTCTGGGGATGGAATGCCGTCGACATTAGGAGCTTTGCTCCAAGCATTCAGTACAGTTCACGCCAAAAGATCGAGGTGAACTTTGAATCTCGGTCTGAGATGATTGTCTCTGGGAGCCTGTGTAACTGCACTACCTCCTTGACAAATAAGTTGGCGAGCCCTGATGCCCATGCGATTATGGATGTTGGTACTAGATGTACCATGGACGTTAGTCGGCATAGCACTACCCAAAGGTAGTCGTGCCCTTTGCTCAGTGGGAAAAGCCCTACAAAATCCATGGCAATCGACCCCCACAGCTGTTTGGGTGTCGGGAGGCTATGGAGCAGCCCTTGGGGTAATTGATTTGATCGTTTGGTGGCCTGGCAAACTGGACAAGTTCTGTCAAACTTGTCCACCTCTCAGCCTAGTCTCGGCCACCATTACCATCTGCGGATATAATCCGCGGTTCATTGGGCACTGAAGTGCCCTAGGGTCTTGTGGGCCTGATTCACAATCATGGCGACTATGCTGTCACCCTTATATTTCACATGAGGGAGACAGAGGACTTCCTCACCTCCCTTATTCCTTGTATAAAGGAGGCTGTTCCTCTCTGTGAACTGAGGGAAATGGTCGTCTGGGCCAATATTTTTACGAACAACAGTTCATCCTGATACCCTTTGCAGATCATTTTCAGAAAATCGGGATTGTCCCCATATGTGATTTGGGGGACCTTGGTGGTTCCTGCAGATTTGAGGATTGTTGGGTCTTCATCCACAATGGTGTGATGTGTATCCTCTTTCGTCCTGTCCACAAACAGAGGGGTGTCTCCCTCTACCGTTCTTATGGCTGTTAGTTTGAGCCATTAGTCTTGGGGAAGGTCGTCCCCTTCCGGGTCCAGCTGTACGTTGGCATTGGCCCAGTCGATCTCCTCTTCAGGGGTATAATCACCCTCTTCTCTTTTGTAGTAGCGCGATAAGCAGTCTGCTACCTGGTTTTCCAGTCCCTTGGCATAAACTATGCTGGCATCGAAACGCAACATATAGTCGATCCATCAGATCTGTTGACTCAACAGCTTTCATTGTGTCTGGAGATACCCTAATGCCTCATGATCAGTTATGATCGTGAACTTGAACCTGAGGAGTTTATCCTCCCATTTTAATAGAGCCTCAATTATCGTGAGTGTCTCTCTCTCACTCAAAGATCCTATAATTTTGTTGAGCGTTGCTCAACTTTTTGGACATAAACCCTGCTGGTCTGTAGGTCTTCCAATCGGGTCCTTGCCTGTATACTGCGCCAATCCCATACAGAGACATATCGCAAACGAGCCATATAGGCTCTTCCTTTCTAGGATCAATTGGCTTCAGAATCGGATACTTGCATGCCAAGTCTTTGATCATTTGAAAGCACCGGTCGTGGACTTCTCTCCACCTGAATGGATGTCCATTCCTTTGAATCTCTGTAAGGGGGGTTGTGTACACCGATACATCTGGCATGAATTGTGCCAAATATTCGACAAGTCTGACAAATTGTTGGATCTTATTCAGGGACTTTGGTGTTCTCCAGTCCTGGATACAGGACATTTTGTCCCTGTCAGCATGCATGCCCTTCTGGTCTATCACATGGCCCAGGCAGTCGAGTTTCTCGGCATACAGGTCACACTTTTCCTTTTTAAGGTAGAAGTCTGCCTGCTCAAGTAGATCGAGTACAATCCGAAGGTGTCGTTCATGCTCCTCCATGCTGTCACTATAGATGAATATATCATCCAAGTATATGTATACAAAACGTCCTATGTGATCCCTAAAGATCACAGTCATTAGACGTTGAAACATTGCAGGGGCATTGCAATCCCCTTGTTGCATGACCTGACTGAGGAAGGTTCTATATACCATCACGAAGGTGGTCTTCCAGACATCTCTGGGATCAACATGGACCTGTTCATATGCATTGGATAGGTCTATCTTCGAGCGATATTTTGCTCTCGCTACGTCCATATGGATCTGGTCCTGATCTAGGAATGGGGTGACATCCTTCACTGCATTGTCATTTCTTTTGTGGCAGTCGATGACTGTCCACAATTTCCCGGTTTTCTTAGGGATGCATAGCATCAGTGCAGCTTGGGGTACATTTTTGAGTACCCACCATCCCGCAGTTGTATAGAGTCGGATTTTATCCAACAGCTGTTGTTTTAGTGCGTCAGTGTATTGTGGCAGGTGGTACATATACTGCTTGTTTTCTTCGATCAGAGGGATTTGATGATTTACTTCCCACAATGGGGGAAGTTTTGGAATTATTTCCCCTAATCTGTGTTTATATTTATCAAACCATTGGTTCTGCAGTTGAGGGATATCCTCTTTTGTCAGTAACAGTTTAATAGCAGCAAAACGCTGCGACAAGAAAGGTGTAGTTATTCTACTATGTTTTTTGCTGGTATTGCTGGTATCCCTTCCCCCTGTTGAGCCCTCATAAAGTCACGTTGACTTCGCAGGGTGTGAAAGTCAATCGGATCGTTGGGGTTGCTCCCGGAGCATTCATTGCTCTTGGTTCTCTAGGAAGGTGACCAAAGCGTTGCCAAGAGTGACTTGGCCATGCACAAAGTCAACTAGGGCCTTGTGCTCACGCAGGAAAGATATCCCTAGGATACAATCATATCGATCAATGTTAGCGACATCAAAGTACGTTTTGGAGGCGTAGCCTCCGATGACGATGACCGAGATGGTGCCATGGGTAATTTTGGAACGGCTCCCAATGCGACCAAGTTGCAGTGTGAGCTGTTGTTCCAGAGGGAATATCCTCATTTGCATGACATGGGCAAATGCCGGGCTTACAAAGTTGCCAGTGCTCCCAGTGTCTAGCATTATATATGCCTTGCATCTGTTGATGCTCACCTCAATCGTAGCACATCTGCGCAGGCTTGGAATGTATGCTGGACGTACACCAACTGGGTTGACTCCATTAGGTACCTTTAATGTGTACCAATAGGTATATGGCGTTGGATCGTCCATGGTGGTGGCCAACGCTGCCATGTGTACAACCAGGGCTTCTGCCACTGGGATACGTTCCACTAGTACATCACCATGAGGGGTCCATACTCGGACCTCATCTGGATAAATGTATATGTCTTGAGGGTATACCCTCATGAGCATGGCGTCAATTAGGCACAACTCTCCAATTGCAGCCTCAAACTGTTTGGTAAATGTCTCAGGAGAGTTCATTCTCCGGTGCATGGTGTGCGCATGCTCGCCAGCTATTTCAGAAGCGGTCGAAGCTGCTCTTGTTAGAGCAGCGACATGTTGCGTGAGAGATCACATCGCAAAGCATACGTGGTTGACACGTATACCATACCCCTCCATCTGTGAGGTGTCACACTCCTCCCATCCGCGATCATATTCGCATCAAGCGAAGTGCTCAGGATACAGCTGTGTTGTCTCCAGTGAGGGATTACCCTCTGTGGCACTTTCAAGTATATGATCAATGCATGATCAACATGGGAAACAGTTATCTCTATGAAGGGGTCCAAATGTTCTAGACCACCCCCACTTTCATTTATCCAGCAGAGCCAATGGCTCATGAAGGGGGTGTTGCACTAGATGCAATTCCCTTCCTTCTGGTATTTCTGTGGGCTTTATTTCCCCACTATGTCTGCTGGGCGAATGGGAGCAGCTTTTGATCGTTCTGTCTCGGTTTACCCAAAGGGTGCTCCGTGGAGTCATTACCTCCACCTTATCGCAGTGGACACTGATGCCATTATGTTTCTCACACATGTCACGGATTGCTCTTATGATGCGCTGCATCTTATCTTGGAGGGGTCTCCCTCCATAGCTGTTCCGTTCGATCTCGCTTGCGACTCCCAGCACCATGACAAGCAGACTATGTCGTCGGGAATCCATGGTTTGTGCATGGTGTCCCAGCAGTCTGGGGACATCGGAAAGTCTTTCCTCTGTAGTTCCTGTGGAGCTTTCTGTAGTGCGCTTCCTGTACTCTACCCTGCAAAGGAACTCTTGTTCCACACGCTCATTAGGCTGGCATATTGCTTGCTCAAGGGATTCATTATCCCTCCATTCATATATGTGAATCATGTGCGATTTGCATGCCAAGCAATTCCCTACATGAGTGGGGCCATATACTGAGGACCATTCCCAGTCCTCTAGTTTTGGGGGATCCTCTTCCTCCATCTTGCTTCCGTGCATCATTGCACACTGGATGACATGTGGTTCATCTGTGCATTCACAATTATGGTGCATTGCATCCATGTATGCGACTGGTTCATCTTCATCATTGAGGTCGAAGCATTCTTTGAGCTCCTCAATGACTTCCTCTGATGAGTGGTTCTCATCTTCTCCAACAGGCTCCACGCAGTCAGGCTCGGCTTCCCTGTCATTCCCTTCATCGGGATCGGTGTTGGGAATCCCCACAATGTTGCATTCTTCAGGGATCTGCATCCCTTCTTGCACATCTGCCGCATACAGGTGAGGTCTATTCGCCAGCCTGTAACCAGGCTTCCAGTGTTCAGTACACCTATCGGCCATATGGCCAACCTTATTGCAGTTAAAGTAAGTGATTCCTAGAAGAAATCCCTGCAGTCTTTTACTGCCAGCAGGGCAGGTTTCTCCCCACTGACGTTGACGGTCTGTACCATCTTTAGCTTCACCTCTTGGTGTGCCTGGCACCATGTTTGCCCTGTTGTGGTAAATTGTGTTACCTCTTTTGAAGAACCAGGGTTTATCCCCATGATTTCTCGTAGGTGTATTTTCACCTTTTTGATTCGACTGGTTGTTCAGTCGCGAGCTCTATCGCTGTTGCAACATTTGGGGGGTTTTACCTCCATGATATTGAGTGACTCGCATGTGCATGTTGATGGCCTTTTGGGCTGTCTCCATGTGCCGCACTTCCTCAAGGATCTCATCGATGGTTGAATGCTCAGTGAATATGCCGCACGATTCATAAATCGCCTTAATGATCGCATGGGGTAACCCACGGAGGTACTTCCTCCAAAATGAATAATCATCCAGGGGATACACCATTTGCTTTGCATGACACTTCAAATCATTATAAAAGGTGATTGATCCTTTCTGGGGATCATATCTTGTGTGGTCAAATTTATCTGCAGCACTCTGAGCTGACACCTCGTGTACAATGTATTTGAATATCTCGCAGATGAGATACTCAAATATCCAGTGACAGTGCTGGTGATCGGGAGAATTAATCTCCGTATAATACCATTAGAAGGCAATTCCCTCCAGATACAGTCCAGTGTATTGCATGCGATCTGGGCCCGTTATTTTTAAGGCCCAATAATACCTTAGAAGCTGCCCAACCCACTCGTCAAATTTGTCAAGGTTGTCTGCTCCATCGTATTTTTTGGGCTTTGGCAAGTTCATTGCCTTTATCTCAGGCCCCACGACGCCAGTCAGTAGTCCAACATATTCCCAGATGTCTCAGGCATAATGCTCTTGCATATGATCCATGTAGCGATCATTTCCAGGGGTATACCCCCTGAGGTACCTGGGCTGGTTCTCTACCCTTCATCGTCTATGGGGTTGGTTTATGTTCCTTCCATGACCTCCTCTCCTGAGGTCATGTCCCTCTCAGGAGTTGTCACTATCCGAGCTAGGGTCCTCAGGGTTCTTAGAGTCATCACTTGGAGGACCATTGCCCCCCGGTGGTCCTCCGCCTGCTGGACCTTCTTCCTGTCATCAGGGATATTGTCAAGGAGGCTCTTGTCCTCATCTATCCCTATCATTTTGGGGTTTATATTCCCTTCGACATTGATGGGAGCTATCACTCCCTCTATGGCTTCCCTCTGAGAGATTGTCAATTAATTCGACTTCAATTCCTGCCAGACGATGGCCATCTTCAAGGAATGCCATTTCACGGGCCATCTGATGCAATACCGCTGGGTTCCTTTGTGTCCCATATAGATGTCAGATAATATCTGAGTTTTGACTGGAAAGGTATGCCGGTTGATTCAGCATATTGACACAAAATCCTCGTCGTTGTTTGGGTTGTTTGGGGCGTTCTATGACCCATTGAGGGATTGATTGAGGGATGGACCATCCTGTATCTTCACACTTAATTGGTGTTATCATCGGGGATGATGGGATCCCTAGGTCTTCCACCTCTTTATTTGAGGCTCTATTAGCCTCCCTGGATATGGTGACTCGTGCTCTATCAAGGAGCAGTCCCTCTGCATGGCTGAAGCGAGGCCCATTGGGATTCATTCCCCTGGGGCTTTGACTGTATTCTGCCCATGCATTGCAGACTCCCTCAAGGTAGTCGTTCACTGTTGCTAAGGCAACCTGAGGGTTTATGGGGGTTCCTCCCTCATTCGTGTCTCTTAAGGAGGGTATAACTCCCTCAGTATACAACTGCTGAAGAGGGCTCACTGCTCCCTCAGCCAGTTCGGATTCTACCATGAATCATGAAAACTCAATATCGCTATGCTGTGAAGTCAAAGGGCTAGAGGGAGCCGTCAATCGTGTGATCAACTTATTGGTATCACTCATCGTTGGGAGGGTGTGGAATTCTCCAGGCATAGATGCTAGGAAGTTCCCAGAACTTTGGCCAGCATTGCCGGCATTGTCCGGAGGACATGCCTCCTTCCTTTTGCCCTTTTTAGAGGTCCTCATAATGACCAAAGGGTCTTTTGACCCTTCACCGGTGTTACCAGGTGGAGGGGGATTTTTTCCTTTGTCTTGCAGCGGTGGCTTTAGCCACACTACGGGTAACCATATGACTCATTGCAAATCTTTTTCGCAAATCTCAAAAAAATATAAGGTAAAGTTGTTCTTAGCACTTCATTAAGAGTGAAGTGTTGTCTCGTTCTTATCAAGGGTCTCATGTATTGATACATGGTGACTAGGAACTAGGCTTATAATTGCATAGAACTAGCTAAGGACTATTGGTACAGGTCACTGGGTCTTTATATGCTAACTGTGAGGGATGGGAACTACATAGGGTCAAAAGAGAGATACCCTAAAGGAGAATGGGTGTCCATGGGAATGGGAAATGGATGGGAAATGGAGTGGCGATGGAGTTCTGCGTACAAAGGGGAAGCGGGGATCCATTTAGTAATACATCAATAGAGCAGTGATAGTAGGAACAGAAAGGAAGATGGCATATGTGGAGATAGCAACGAGATGATCGGACAATGCCTCCTTACCAATCTGGGAAGCAGTTCTCTTCCCACAGGGTACCTCATGGGAAATAGTATCCTCCAAGAAAGCGAGCGTATTCTTGGTGAAAGAATTCCTGTTCTTCTTCTGTGATTGTAACATGGCTCCAACAGGCTCAGCTAACTGCACATAAGCTACTGGCTTGAATTGGCTTCAAGCCAGAGCCATGGCAGCACTAATAGCAGGGCTCAGATCAGTTTGAGAGGCTGTTGTACAGTCCTCTAGCGACATAGTCACAAATACCCCTTTGCATGTTGAGTCATGCATGATGTGCTCCTCGCCATCGGTGCAGGTGTGGGTAACCCCCTCAAGGCCACTAGGGCTGAGGTCGGGTGAAGAAGGCATCAAAGGAGAAGATTCACTGAATGCCCATCTCCAAGAAGTGGCTATTGCCATCGTTTTCTCTTGCCACAAGGCGGCACTTCTAAGAGAGTATCTGGTAGACATTGTAGTTGATTCAAAACTGGGGGGTCACTTGGCATCGAGAGGTTAACCTGGTGGGCCTAACTGGGGTTGTCTCTTTGAGGGTCAGTGACCAAGAGTAAAAGGATTGAGTGTTAAAAGTAGAAAGAGTCAAGGATTAGGATGTCAAAAAAGATGAAACGGTAGACCAATCATAATCAGTTTCATCTCACAAAGAGCTAAGTGACAGTGTAAAATCCTCTGTTGAAAGCTGAGATAACTGGTATGAGTACATCTCTCTTTTATACTATGGGGGGAGGATAAGGAATGAGGTGAGATGGTAGGGACTGCATGGATCATAGGCATGAGTGACAGATGGTAGCATATCATTAAGGGAATGGCATGGTCAAGGGTTCAGTTTGGCATAAAGCATGTGAGGTGGTGCAATCACTTCATTAGCTTACACTGCCAACCAATTGATGTTGATTATTTAATCTTTCCCTCTAACCTCTGACACTGCTCATGCTCAGTTGCACACTGGAACATTCATCAGTGTACAATCCCTAACTTCTGTGAATGTGCATTGACCAGCAGAACACTGCCAGTCTCCCAATACACAGTGGCTACCATTCTGGGCCCTATGTTATGGTGAGGTTCAAGTCTGGTATCATACTCACAAACCAAGGCATACCCACAAAGAGAAAAGGCTTCGAGTCAGTAATGTACCTCTAACAGGCTAGCTATCAAGAAATGAGAAGGGGGGAAGCACCTAGCATCAACATATGCATCCAATGTATATCATGCGGGGGACTTATAGAGGGTCATATTGTAAAGTGCATTATTACTCGCATTTCGAAGCGTGCCATCTCGGGACGTTAGTACGGAGAATCAAGACATGCAGAGGAAGAGGATCACCCGAGCACCTGGCCGAGCCACCCAAGGACCTTGAATAAACTCCAGATACACCCCCCAGCGATGACCGGTAAACTCAGGTTGTCGTCCACGCCGCCCAGATCTGTCCGCATGTCAATCAATGAACAGGGGAAGTACAGGGGACGTACCGAGGGCCTCTGCGATGCCGGTCACGAGTCCAGCGACGACGCCGATCGTGAGGAGCCCCGGCCACCCCGCAAACGCGGGCCCCGAGGCGTGAGAACCCATGAAATGCGGCGACACGCCGTCTTGCCACGTCCACGTGAGCACGTTTGGGCGCACGGGGGCAAGGAGGGACCAGAATCCAACGGCGATGGCGGCGCCGGTGAGCGAGGCCGCGACGAACCCGGCCAGAGACTTGCGCGGTGCGAGCGGCAGGAGGCCGAAGAGGCGTTTCGGGAGAGGGGGGGTGCGACTACCGTAGAGCCGACCGAAGGTAGATGCGGCGGTGTCAGCCCAGGAAAGGCTATGGGGCGGATGAGGGGCGGGAGATGGGTGGAACCACGGAGACGCACATGAGGACGGAGACGACGGCGATGTCGAGGGGGAGAGCGACGAGGACTGCGTTGACGCCGAGGAGGTACCATATCACGCCGTTCGAGGATTTCTGGGGCGAGTCGGTCGGACGGCAAAGGACGCGACGATGCGGACGCACCTTTTCGCTGTCGCGCATGAATATGCCGACGCATTTCTCAAATGCGTATTCGAGAGCGGGATAGCGGAGGCGGAGGACGTCTATGGGTATGAGGAGGGCAAGGGCTGAGCTGAGCACGACGACGACGTGGTGTGGGTCGCCATGTGATGCGTAGAGGTATACGGTGAAGAAACCTGTGCGGGGTGAGACGAGGCGTGCGTGCATGCGTTGGAGGTACGCACCGATGGAAGAGTGGAGGGCCTTGCGTGGGATTTCCAAGTCGATCGGGGGCGGGCTCGGAGGGTGCTTGCGCTTCTGTTTCGGTCTGCGGGTGGGCATGGGGGGCGGGGAGGAGAACAGGGTCTGTTTTCGCGGGTGGTCGTGTGCGAGACCGAGCGAGAATGCGTCGCTGGCGGGGAGCGTCATGGTGGCGGACAGCCCGAAAAAAACCGACGTGTTCGGCCCAAGTGGCATGGCTGTGTCACTATTCGCTACTACGGACATGTCGACTCTACTGTGAACGCGGACCCATGGCTAGACCAGCGTTGTTTGGTATCGAGAGACCGTCCATGTCCCGGAGCATTAAAACGAAGGCCGGGTGGGTTCAGGTGTCCCGTCAATCGTAGTCATAGCTCCGGGCATCACTCCTTTCGTTCGGACCAACATAATTATGGTGGTGTTGGAAGAAAAAGGCGCGTGGGGATTTCAAGTTCCACCCCGCACTCACAGCACACGTAAACAGCGCATTGGACCGTGCATGCACGACGCCCGTGATCATCTCGCGCGACACGAAGCGAACCGGAACCGAGCAAGGGTCGACATATAAGTAAACCCCCATGGACCGACCAGCAGCCCGACACACCGTTCACCATGATCAACCTCTACTACGGACCCGTCGTCAACCCAAAGTCGCTCACCCACTTCGACGCCCTCCCAAGGTGCTTGATCGCCGTCGGGTCCGACGGCAACATCGTCTGGATCGACGACGACGTCGACCCTGCAGTCCTCTACAACACCATCGCCCTGCGCGGACTCAAGCACGGCGAGTACGACCTCGTCGACTACACCTCCCAGTCCTGTACCTTCGTCATGCCGGGCTTGCTCGACACCCACGTCGTGCGTCTCCCCTCCCGTCAGCTCCTGGGTCTGCGCTCACCTCCTTGCCTTCAGCACGCCTGCCAGTTCCCGAACCTTGGCATGTATGTACCCCATCGCAGAGCTGTCGCACCCGCATCTCACGCGTCCATCCCAGCGGCGGAGACCGCCAGCTCCTCGACTGGCTCCTCGAGACAGTCTTCCCCACTGAAGCCAAGTTCGAAAACGCCGCCTATGCCGAGCAGGCGTACAACAAAGTCGTCGAGCGCTCTCTCGCCTGCGGGGTGCGTGTTCGCCTACGTCCGTCCCCATCGAATCGATCCTCATCGCTGTCACAGACGACCACGAGCTGCTATTACGCTAGCCTCCACCTCGACGCAACCAAGAAACTCGCCGACATCGTCCACGAAAAAGGTGCGCTCCATTCCCCTCTGTGGTACACCCCATGACCGACCCCACCCAGGCCAACGCGCGTTCGTCGGCGTACGTCCACCGCTCGCTCTCTGATCCAGAACGCTGACTCCGACCCCCTTCGTCGCAGAAATGCAACATGGATTGGAACTGCCTCGGATACTACATCGAACGCACCCCCAAGGACGCGCTCGACGCCACCAAAGCCCTCATCGCCCACATCCAGGCCCTCCCGCTCTCGCACGCCAACGAACCCCTCGTGCACCCGATCATCACCCCGCGCTTCGCCCTCTCCTGCTCCGACGCTCTCCTTGCCGACCTCGGCGCGCTCGCCGCCGCGCACCCGCACGTCGCCATCCAGACCCACGCCTCCGAGAACCGGCGCGAGGTCGAGGACGTCCAGAGACGCTTCGGGACGTCGTACGTCGAGGTGTACGACCGCTTCGGACTGTTGCGACACAACACGGTCTTGGGGCACGGTGTGTGGTTGACCGAGGCCGAGATGGACCTCATCAAGGAGCGCGGGGCGGGCGTGGCGCACTGTCCGACGAGCAATTTCTATTTGAGTAGCGGGATGGCGCGGGTCGGGGAGATGTTGGACCGCGGGGTCAAGGCGCGTTTTTTCTGCGAGGCGTCGTGCCGGGGCGTGGCTGACGTGGCGCTAGGTCGGACTTGGGACGGACGTCGGGGGCGGGTATAATCCCTCGGTGTTGTACGCGGTGCAGATGGCGAGCACCGCGTCCAAGATGGTCGCGCTGCAGGCCGACATGGAGGAAGAGCGCCGAAAGGAGCGTCGACAGAGACGATGCTGTGGACACCACAAGAGATGTTCCCGGCGCACGCGGGCGTGCTGCGAGGACCTCGACGACGACGTCGAGGACGAAGACGAATGCGACCACGATCACGGTCGTCGAGAGGGGCACCGACACTGCGGTGCGGACCGCCGTCGCGAGCGCCCATCACACCCCCACGCAGAGCACCACCACCCGCGCTTCGCGAACCGCAAGCTCGACACCCCCGCCCTCCTCTACCTCGCCACCCTGGGCGGTGCCCATCTCCTCGCCCTCCCGACGCGCATCGGCTCGTTCGAGGTGGGCAAAGCTTTCGACGCGCTGCACGTCTCGCTCGACGACGCGTGTGGGAACCCAGGGGTGTGGGGCGCGATGGTGGATGCGGACGAGCGGGTGGCGACGTCGCGCAACGTCGCGCGGTGGCTCGAACGGTTCATGTTCACGGGAGACGATCGGAACGTGAGAAGGGTGTGGGTGCAGGGGGCGCTCGTTGGTGGGGTCGAGCGGGACGCTGCGTGGGCGGACGTGAACGACAGCGAGAGCGGGAGCGAGGTGTAGGTCATCGATGTAGGAGCGAAATGTACGCGTTGGGACGAGAATTCGGGCGTTGAGCTGTCGCGAGTGAGCTGCGTCGAGTCAGGCGCGCGAATCTTATGGCGCGATACAAGAACAGCACCATTTCAACTCCCGAGTCGATCATCCATCGAGACTGTCGACTTGCATCCGAGTCACGACAGCGAGCCTCACACCCAGAGAGGGCTCATGGAGCACCGGTATATTCAACTAATTCCACATCACAATCCCCCGCGGTCACAGCTTCGCCATACCCATTTCAAACACGTACTTGGAGGATTTCTTCGCCTTGACCTTGTTCAGATCCGCCATCGTGACCGGCCTGCATTCCGTCGCGTGGTTATACCCGAGCCTGGTGTGCGGATCAGCACACGCGCCAATGACCACGACGTGCACGTCCTCGTACCTCTTCCGACCGTCCTCCCCGCCCGCCTTAAAGAACCCGGGACGACGCAGCAGAGTGACGACCGCAGAGCTTCCGAGACCCACGTTATGGACAAGGCCATACTTGCCGCGCTTGTCAGGGCCGTCGAACAAGTGTTGCGTCTGGGACGCACCGCACCCTGTTCTCACCGTGAGCGCGACGACGGAACAAGAAAGGAGGAAAAAGGCCCACATCCGCGGAGTTGCACTGCGATCGAAACGAGTAGGTCAGCGAGCAGCCACAGGCCAGGACGCGAACACGTGAGACGTACTCGCGATGGAAAAGTGCATCCCTAGTCCGCTGGCGCCGATGGGGTGGCCTCTTCCCTCGAGGCCGCCGCTGGGGTTGATGACCCATTTTCCGCCGTACTATGGACGTCTGTTGAACGCCACACGAGAGTACAGGCAAAGAAAGCCCACGGTGTTGTCGCCATCGTCCACGATCTTGTGCGCCGTCTCTAGCGGGCAAAGACCCAACGCACCATATAAGACGAGCTGTCAGAAGGTCATTATCACCACATAGCCAGCAAAACCATCACACCCACCTCGGAAGGAGCAAAGCAGTCGTGAAGCTCGATCACGCCAACCTCGTCACGCCCCTGTCCGGGTGCAAACCCAGCCTGCGCGAAAACTTTGTCCGCGCATCGCTTGGATACCCCATACCCACCCAGTTCAAAAGAACTCTCCGACTCAAATATGGACGGGTCGTCGCTCTCGAGTGCTTGTGCGACGATTTCGATGGCTTGATTTTCGAGCTTGTGAGCGCGCACAAAGTCCTCGGAGGCAACTATACAACATGCCGCCCCGTCCTGAACACCCAAAGAAAGTGACGCATGAGCGGCTTGTGAGCGTAAAAAGTCATCGGGTCGTCTTACGCTCGTTGGAGTGCACATCAACTTAGTGAGGTGGTCAGCGACTTGGGGCGAGTTCAACACTTGTTCTTCCGTCCACCCGTGGCGGAACTGAGCGTAGGGATTGTTGACAGCATGTTTGTGATTCTTGGAAGCTGTCGCGTCGAGACAGAAACACTCAGCAGACCGCGACCTCCTAGCATTTCTGCACGCACCAATCTTTGCCAAGTGCTCGATGGTGCCACCATACTTGGCAAAATACTCTTTCCCAGCGTTTGAAAATATCCTCGGAACCACAGGACCAAAGTTTTCGCCTATTTTTTCTTCGAGTTCTACCGCCCGAACGCCGAACAGGACCGTCGGCCCCGCGCGGTCCGGGAAGTGGTTGACGAGGCTTCCGGAGGACATACGCTCGAATCCCAGCGCGAGCGCACAGTCTACGAGGGAGCTCTTAACATAATCCACTGCATGAACGAGGGCAGTGCTCCCGGTAGAACAGTTACTGTTGACGTTCGTGATCGGGATGCCGGTCATGCCAAGGTGGTAAAGAGCGCTCCGCAAGGCACGTGAGCGAAGGAGCCTCGTGGGTGATCGAAAAAACCTACTTGGCCACTCATAGATTCGCTGTAGCAAAACCCGACGAACGCGGCTTGGACCTCGTCGTAAGTTATACCTTCGATGCAACACTTCAATGGGGGCCTGCGGTAGATAAATACGGCGCCGCTTACCCGCGTCAAGTAGTGCCTTCGTCCCGGCCTCCAGGCCCATCTAGAACATAGGACATCAAATTTGAAACGGGAAAAAAAGGATTGGACCACTCACCTCTTCGGTGGTTCTCTCGCCCCGTGGCTACGTAGTGCCCAGTAATGAACTATCACGAACCACGAGCAAACGAGAAATACCTTGGTGAATGCTGTGGTTCCGCAGCCAATGATGAACGTTCGCCTGAAGTTGGAGGAGGGCATGATTGTTGAAACGAAGCGTCAGCGCTCGCGAACTCTTGCACATGCTTCTTTCTTATAAGTATTAGACAGCCAGTACATAATTTTTCAATCTAGTAAACGAGGCCTATCGTAATCAGCGAGCAAGCCGACACGAACGGAAGTCTGAACATGAAAGCTGACCTGAGGCTTCTACGCTGCTCTCTTGGTCACAAGTTGAACGCCCACTATGGAAGCGTTTGGCTGTCGTTGTAGCGCATCTGCAAGGCCGCTGAAATGAACTGAGTAAAGCCCTTCATTGGCTGTTGATAGCTCTACGCGACGCTAGGAGACCCAAATGGGGTATATCCGCCGTTTTTGCTTCGGCTAACCGACAGTCGGGGTGGTTCTGTTACGAGATGCACTCAGTAAGAAATCCGGAACTAGATAGGCTCGCACAGCTTAAGTCGTCGAACCTAGAAGCTAAATTGCGGAAATAGAGCTGCTGTTGCCATAGATAGGTAAAGTTCGTCCGGAACAGGAGAAGCATAAGGGTGCGAGCAGCAGTAGTCGGAACAAGACGACGACAGACCTCAAAGGGCACGAGAGTGGTGCCGGTCGCAAGCAGAGGGGGCCATCATGGACTCGAGCGTCAAAGGGAGACTCGGTCAAGATTACGGCACCGTAGTTTGGCCTTTGCCGGTGCTATCTCACCACCCCGACCTGTCTCGTTCTAAATTGTTCGGTGGTGGATGAAATTGTTCCAGCTTACTATGGATTTACACTGGCCCGGGAGGTTGTATACAATGCCAGGTGCAACTTGTTGCATCCAAGTTGCATCCTGTCAAGGTCCCGTAACTAGTACACACATACTAATATACCGCTGTAACGGCTGCGCGCCGCGCGGGGCCGTCTGGTCGTTTACACAGCAATGGCAGTTGGCGTAAAGCATGGTCTCGAGGGTCGAATAGATTGTCCGCACGTCTTTTTTTTTCACTCCAATCCATCTCACGTGCAGTGACCGACAGTGTGATTATTACTTAGTCTAGGGACTGGCAGTGGTGAACAGGCAAAGAAGCATGTAAATAATACCAAGTTCCGATAGGAATCATAAGATAGTGTGCTAATCAGGAATACGCGCGTGGAATGAAATCGAAGGCGTCCTGTCGCAAAAAAAAATCCGATAAACAAGGGTCCACTCCCATCCGTACAAGCCTTGTCGACCGGCCCACATCAAAGAAGCGCACGCGGATCAGGCATAGCTGACACGCCCACGTCGCTCTCGACGTCGCCCTCGTCCTCGTCCTCGTCGCCAGCACCAGCGCCAACGATCCGCCGCCGCTTCACCCACGCAGCTTCGAACGTCCCCCTCACAAACACCGCTCCCCGTTTGCGCACCGCGTCGCGGTATGCCGCGGTATGCCCGCTCCAGTTCGCAGACGAGAATCGCAACGCCGGGGGTGCGTCGTTTCCCGCGAACGCGTCCAGCACGTTTCTTGGGAGCAGTGCGTCCAGGGACCGTGCGGTCTCTGCGAGGACGTGGTCCACGTCGAGCGTGCCGTCGCGGAAGAAGGTCATGGCGCGTTCCAGCTGTCGGTCGATGTCAGTCGGCGCCGGCATGAACAAGAGGATCGACGTACCGCTGCGGAAGCGATCGCAACGACA
>JBBPMC010000836.1:0-15877 GCA_038090115.1 Strobilomyces echinocephalus
TGAACCTGAAGAGATCATCTCTCTAAAGGGACACTCAATCCCACGCAAGATTTCCGTGGATTACATCTCCTTCAGCGCCCACGTTGATTACTCGCAAAATTCGGAGTTTATTGAGCAAGTAAAGGCGCAACATGTTGTAAGTGGTGATAACAAAGATGCGACGCATCCGTTTGGTGAACTTTTCGGGACCCTTAGGTCCTCGTACACGGTGAACAAACTGCAATGGGCCGTCTGCGCGCTGCCATGACGGCGCGGTACAAGGATCGTGACGAAGACGTCAAGATCCATACTCCGCGAAATCTAGAGACCCTCGAGCTCTCATTCCGTGGCGAGCGTGTTGCGAAAGTGAGCCGCATTCGGTTTTTTTTCCAGCTAAGTTGCTGACTCGGAATAGGCAATCGGCACCTTGGCCTCGAAGGCACCACAAGAGGGAGACATCCTGTCCGGTCTCCTTGTGTCGAAAGATTATTCCTACACGCTCCTTGATCCCCGTGACCTCCGCGACTTCGCTGGACTATCGACGACGATTGTAACACAGAGGCAGAGAATTGTACTTGGCGTCGGTTTGGATTTGGTTAGGTGGCATTTGGAGGGGATGTACGGTAGTGTCGAAGAAGGCCTGGACAAGAATGGAGTCCCTACGATGAGGGTGAGTCTTTTCCACTCTTACAATGCCACCTCTGAAACAAGTGGTAGGTTATGGGTGTGGTTGACGTGAAGTATACGAGCGAACACGAATTAACCCTGGAGTGGGATTCCGGGGCGAGTAATGATATGATCGCCGATTCTACACTGGCCTTGATTACAGGGATCGACAAGAGTCCGGCCTCCGTTAAGCGTATGTGTCAAACCTTCTAACCCTCTGCCACCAACGACCATCTGACTTGAGCGTAGTTACGACCCAGCGATGCGCGCATCAACACCCTCATGCCGACTCCGACTCGGAGTCGTCGTACGCCAGAATACAACGTCTTGCTTGGTTTTTCGAAGCGCATTTTGGAGAGGTGGAGCTGCATATGCCCGAGGAAATCGACCAAGGCGAGCCAGAGACTGAACAAGGGGAGGATACAAGTCGCGATCCAGCACTGATCGTCCGTGCCGACGATGCCGAGGCACTCATCAATCTCTTCTCATTGGTGCGCTCTTTTGTAGCTTCCGTTTTCCGCGCCAATTGTGACGAATTCGGTCTGCCTGTAGGTCGTGACTAGTTCGGACGAAACTCTGAAGAAACGTGTCGAGGCCGTGTTGGACATGGCGGTGACGACCGTTAGTTCGCTCACGGAATCGTTTCAATCGGGCACCTCTGTGTTGCAGGAAGACGCTGCGGTCGGAAAGGAAATCGATCGACGAATCGAAGCGTCAAACGCACGGGAGGATTCAGACTGGGGTAGCTCCACTATCCAAGAACCGAAACTCCCCTCTGAAAATTTGAAGTCGGGTGCGATGGATGTGGTGGAGGGCTAGCGATACGTAGTGCATCTGTGTAACTGAGAAAACAAAAGCGAACACGTTCCAGACGTGCCTGTGGTACAGTGACGACCATTGTTTTATTTGAACTCGCTCCAGGCTTCGTTCGGTGACCTCGTGTAACGGACTATTTATCCCTTGAGTTCTGAGTTCGGAGGTGATTTTCTTCCACGAAAGCGCTTCGATTTCCTCCGGCGCGTTCTGACCAGACTATTCACACAAAAATCATGGTACAGTTTTGATTCAATTCATATATTTTGATATCGATACTGGAGGCGAAACGAACTGCTAGTCGACTGCTACATCGTAGACTGGCCAATTTCGTAATGGCTTACGACTTATGCTGCAAGATCGAAAATCTTGATCACGCCATATCTCATGGCAGGTTCGATGCATATCCGACAGGAATAGGGATCGTAGTCCAAGATCCTGGTCGCACCCCGAAACCGCAGAATAGGGCCGTAATCTACGACCTTGACCTCCTCGCTGATGCCATCGTCGCTGGCGCGCACGTCATATTCAAGCGCTGAGATGGTCCTAGGAGAAGTTCCTAGCGAGTAGAATACCCGGCCAGTGCCGTTGAGTGAGGGATACAAGAACGGCACTGCAGAGAGCTGGCTAAAAGAACCAAGCGGTTGGAACGTGATAGCGCCGCCCTTGGGACCAAAGGATGCGGGTGAGGTGCTGAGGCGGAGCATACCGTATTGCCCAAGGGGGCTCTGGAAAGAGGACTCTGGTGGACTAAACGCAAGCACTCTGATGGCAATGAGAACGTCCTGGGTGGTTGAGTCCAGGATGGAATCGTGAAGGAGTACGGTACCGCTGATCTTGATGCCGGAAATAATACCACTATGTGAGGGGACAAGAGGGATAGATGTAGAGTTGGACTGGCGATAGGTATCTGAAGGAGGGATGGCAAACACTTGGAAGAATGTCCTCCATCCTCCGGTAGCATAGAAGCGGTATGATGAAGCTAGGACCAAGTGTGTCGACGTCGAGATGCTCGTTGGCATGATAGACTCGTCCGTAGGAGTGTGTTCTGTGATCTACGATGCAAGCTTCGATTAGGCAGTGGGGTCTGAAGCGAAAGGGCTCACATTGGCTGCTTCCAACACCGCACGAGTAAAGGAAGGAACGAGGAGTAGCGTGCGCGCGTGTACATCGAAGGCGATAACGACATCACCCACTTCACTTTGGATAATGATGGCACGGGGACCAAGACGTACAGAGTTTGTGAAATTTTGGTTGCCAGTGTGTTCGGATTGGTGGAGAAGGTCCAAGCTCAGATCGGATTTCCCACCTACATTCAGCAAGTAGATCGAACTAGCGACAACTCGTCAGCGTACTTATGCACCGAAAAATGACAAAGCTCTCCACATTTGGTGTGCGTGCTTCAGCACATTTACGACCGCGCATGCGAATGGCCGACCCTCAGGGCCAGTAGCAGAAACGCATTCAAATTCCAGCAGAGTTCCGTCCGATCGGTAGATGATTCTCGGACGCGGTTTTCGAATGTCCAAGTCGTAGCAACGGACTTCATCTCTGAGAGCCACAAGCAAGTACCTCCCAAAAACCAATTTCACAGAGGTTGCAGTGCCCATATGTTGAATCCTCCTCAACTTGGGCCGCGAGCTTCCTCTTTGCACAGCATGGCGCAAATTTCGACCGATGCGAAAATTGGAGACAATCGCATTTTCTAGATCAGACATGGTCTGTGAAGGGAATGGGCCTGGGGGGCAAACAAAATCAGCTCTACGATAGGCATCGCGCCATACGCTTCTGTAGCGGGTAGCTTCATTCAGATATCGAGAGACCTATGAAGCAATTTCCGCTCAGGCCCTGCACCGAATACGCCAAGCAGTGTGCCACGTACCTGGCGTATTTTCCCGATAACAGGAACATCAAGGAAGTACAATATGCGATGCAAAACTTCCAATGGAAGCTTATTGAGAGTTGTCGAGTTTGTCATGCCGTAGTACACGGTAGACTGTAGAGTGCAGGACATCAGTTGCTGTCGGGTGGTTAGGATCGATGGTTGCTTCCAGGCTGGCTACGCAGCTTCTCCGACTAACCAGCTGGGTTATCAAGGTTGTATCAAGTGGAACGAGACGTGCTTCGGTCACTCTGTGAGTAAGTAGCAGTGTTCGACTCGGGAACCGCCGAGCGGCCGGGGTGCAGGACGCATGGGGCACGTAACTTCAAGTCCGAGTCGGTAATATCAGCATGACGCTGACTCACCATCAAGGAATGATCTCTTCATCAAGTCCAGCGTCGGGGGCCTCTCGATGTCAAATCGACCACCTTTTCCGTCGAACCGATGTGCTGCCAGTGCTTCTCGTACCCATCCTATTCAGTTCCATCCAATCGGACTCCGAGTCGCTGTACGCAAAACGTGACGAAGCCGATCAACATTCTCCATTTATGGGTTCCTTCTTCAACTATTTTATTCTTCGCCCATCTTTTTCTGTCTTGGGCCCGTAGTTGCCCAGTGTTATCTAGGTACGCTTGCGATTTAGTTTGTTCACTCCAGTGGTAGTTCGCCCTACTAGACGCGTCCACGTTCAGGTTTGTCGCTCGTCCGTACTAGGCCACGGGGACATGCCACAATCGAGTCTGTCCGCTCCTTCCGAATCGTATCCTCGTCCGAATTCCGAGCCGTCTCTTGTGTCTGTCGTCGCGTCCGCGTTCGAAGGTCGGACTCGGAGCTGCACGGAGCAGGCTCCAGGCTCCAGGCCCATGGGAGACCACGCCGCCCCCTCTCTGCCCCACGCTCTATTCCTGCGCGACAGAACGCGGCGGGCGCTACCGACGGCGTGTGCTTCATTTGATCTGACTCGGACGGCCTGCGACAATCGGAAGTGTCGGGTCCGACTTAGTCGACGAACGCAGCACATCATCTCACTTGGGTCGGTCACTCTATCATTCGCACCGGAAAACAGAGGTATCCATTTGTCTGAGTATAAAGCATCACGTCCACCAAGGAAAAAAAGAAAAAAGTAACCGGAAGAACGAAAGGGCTAGGTGAGATGTCCTACATAAATATTTCCACATTTCCTCTTGTTGAGAGAAAAAAAAAAGAAAGAGAAGGCATTATTCAACTCTATTATGTAAAAAAAAAATCGAGTCATATGTTACGCCCACCCGCTTTCCGCCGTCTCTCGTCGATGTCGCCGTGAACCCAGAGCGGTCGACTGCTCGTTTGCTTCTGAGATCGTGTCTTCCTCTCCGCCGCGTTCTTTCCGTCGTAGCGTCCCAGAACGGGCGAGTTCCTCACCTGGCATAACGCCGCCGAGTGCCCTCTCTAGCGCCTTTTCGCCCCTCTTCTTCAGCCGGAGCGTCATCGCCGATTGCAGCGAGTCGATATAAGACTCGTATTTGACGATCTCGGTCAAGAGGTACTGCGACTTCCTCTCCCAATTGCCCTGCGCCCTGATGCCGTTGGCCGAACGCGGTTCGTACTATACCCACGCCGCCCGCCGTCAGTCCAGCCGCGAACCGAAAAGAGAAAGAGGACCCGCTCACCAAAGCGAGCATCGGCTCCCGCAGCTCGTTGTGATGTTTGAGATCCGTTTTCAACGTCCCCACGTACTTTTGTAGCGCCTCCAGCTGCGTCTCCTCGTCGTGTATGCTCGATATCATGGGCGGTATCGGTGGCTTCCAGTCGTTGATCGTCGTCCGGTCTTTCCAGGGCGAATGCGCCGCCCGCACGGTCGCTACGCCGTCCCGCCAGCCAAACTTGCTGCGATTGCTCCGTCCGCTCCGCACGCTGAGCGTGTCCGAGCGGTCGTATTCGCGCGACACGTCATTGTCCGAGACCGAGCGCGCGTGAGCATCCGAGACGCGGCTCCAGCCATACTCCATGTTGGACACGCCGCCAGCGAGGGGCTCTTTGCTCGTCCGGGCTGCCCAGTAGTTGCACGTCGAAACCCACTCATTGACGAGCTCTTCCGTGCCTGCTTGGAAGAAGTATACGCCGCCGGTGGCGAGGGTCAACACCATGCAATGAGGTCGTTGTCGATTGTAGCCCGGCGGTGGTAGTGAGTGGGCCAACGAATGCGCCAGGTGAACAGAGCCAACGGAGTTTGCGTTTTCCTGAGCGCCGCGATCAGTCCACGAACTCCACGGGACGAAAGCCAACGACGCACTAGCCAATTACCGCCACCGACGATACCAGATCCACCCCCGCCGTGCTCTCCAAACGTGAACATGTTGAGCTCCCCGCGCTGAATGACCACAAACACGTCGAGCCAACTCTTGGACCTAGCTCGCTTCCCGACCGATTCGAAGTACTGCTTTCGACAGAGCATGCCCTCCTTTGCCCACGGCGCACCGAGTAACGCAAGCTCCTCATCCGTGATGCTGATCGTCGTCGAGTTGGATTCGTGGCTGTGGAGGCTCCGGTCTTCGTCTTCCTGTGTCTCGCGTATGATCGTATGGGACAAGTTGGATGCGAAACCAAGCGCGGGTGTGAGGAACGCGGGCATGGGGTTGTTCGCACCCTGTTGTGATGGTCAGCAAAAAGGCTTTGGAAGAAAAGATGCGGGAGTCGTACTTCGTGCGTCGAGGTCGCAAAGCTAGGCGACGGGCTAGCACGTCCGTCGATGCTGCTGTTACTGCTGTAGGGGCTGTACGGTGCACCCAGGATAGACTGGATGCCTCTGATACTACCCCGCTTCAACGTCGTCAGTCGGTCGGGGGCCACTCGCAAGCTTCGACTGCGTGCCATGACGTGTTGAGCTGCACCTGAGCAAGCGTCTGTCAGCACGGGAAAGAACGATGCGAGCAAGTCGTACCGAGCGGCTGTAAAATCTGCTGACTCTTGATGGCCCCATACATGTCCTAACGCCCGCCGCTCCGTCAAACGAACTCCCAAAGACCAAACGCGCGCCACGCACCTTGAGCAGCCCCTCCATCTCCATCTCCCAACTCCGGTCGTACACGACCTGCGACAACCCAGCGCTCAGCGGCTTCGACTCCACGCAGGGCGAGTGGTGGAACGACGTGGTGCTGCTGTTCAGCGACGGCTGCACGGCAGACAACGCAGCGGACGACAGCGCCCCCGACGACACGAACGTGTCCCTCGAAATGCTGTTCCAGCTCGCTATGCTCGCGCTCCGTTTCGACCGCGTCACCGACTGCGTCTCTGTCCCGTCCGAGTTGGTCCCCGGTCCGCTGCTGGTGTCGTCGACGTCCAGATCTGTCGCGGAAGGATACCGCGTCGGATGGACCTGCATCTGGATCGCGGTCATGGTGTTCCGTACGAACTGGTTGCGTGACATGCGCGTCGTGATGTCGGCCACATGGAGGTCCGTGTTCAGCAGCAGCAAGGAATAGGTGACCGCGTGAACGACGCCTGTGTGGCATGTCAGCGGGAGAGGACCCCACAAGACGTGTACGCACTAGCACTCCCATATTGCCGAATGGGATTGCAATCCCAAAAGCGCCGGCTAAACCGCTCGAGGATTCGATCGACTTGTTGCGTTTCCGCCTTGAGATAAAGTTTAGAACATAACCGCCTGTCCCATCCGCTTCAGCCCCGAGCATCCGCCTTCCAAACGTCGCACTCACCTAAACGCGTTGTCCAACCTCATCCCCGTGAAGTCGAAATAATCCACGTAATATCGAAGCGCGATCTTGTTGATGGCGCCGCTGACCAAGAAAAAAAAAGGTAATTCAACGCCTGTTTCCATCGCCGAAACGCCCGAGGATGCACGTACTGCCCGCCCAACCATTCCGCGATCTTGTCCGTGGCGAGGAACCCTTCGTCTTCCTGATAACACCGCGCGGCCAACTCCTTGCCCCGCTCTTCTGGCTCTTGCGACTCCTCCTTCTCCTTGTGCGAAAAGGATGGGTTGGACGCGAAACGCGGCAGCACGGTATCGTTGCTCGTCGCATTGTTCGTACCCCCCGTCATGGCTGCAGTCGGGTCGCATCAGCACGCCGAAAACAAATCACGTTGCAGGACGTACAAAGTTGCCCCTCGTTGCTCGTCGGGACCAACGATGGCTCCGACGTCGACGCAGTAGAGTGATGCACGCGCAGTCTGGGCGTGTCGCGGAACGACGACTGCATCTGGTTCCCGTACTGCTTGTACCGCAACGGACTGGGCCCGTGCTTTGGGGGCCCGACGCGCGGCGAGCCAAAGCCCCCCAACCCCATGGCCTGCTGCTGGTGCTGGTGCGGGCCAGACCCAGAACGAGAACGCACGGGCGTCCGCAGGGAGGACTTTCGAGGGGGCACGATCGCGTCGGCCATCAGAGAATCCTTGGTTAGTGACGTTTGATCGCGGCGGGAAGACGACGACCCCGTTGGTAAGGAAACGACTGGGGAGGCGGGCAGGGGTGGCAATATGGGGGACTTGGCGTCCACTTGAGACAACCTGGGTGCCTGGCCAGCAAAAGAAGGCGATGACGCAGCCCGGCGGCCCGGCTTGGACGGATCCCGGAGATCGAGTAACGACGAACCAGTGTCCGGGTCAAGCGTGGACAGCACGCCTTTGAAATCGCTCAGTATTCCGTGCAGCGAGGACGACGAGTCCCAGCCTGGACCATGGTTCTTCGGGGGTATCGTCGGCGGCGGTGAGGGCTCCACGTTCAATTTGAAAACGTCTAGGTCGCTAACACTCATACTCCGGCGCTTGGCATGACCGGGGAGTTTGCTGTCACCTGATCGCCGCTCCATGGAACGTTTGTCGGGAGACGGCGTGCGCCCCTTCATCCGGGATACCGGATCGACGACGACGAGCGAGCTGAGGTCGGAGTCATTGCTAGCGCGATCTATCGGCCCGGCACGGATGGGCGGCAGAGGCTTTTCGCTTTGCGGAGGTGGCTGTGATGTCGAAAATACGTCTGAGAGTGGCGACAGTGCGGGAGTGGCCTGAACGTCCCCGGGCAGCGGCGGCACCGGGGGAATGAAACTATTAAACAGCGAGGGCCTTGCGGGGAGAGATGCCGTCAACGAGGCGTCCGTACGCTGCCCCACGACATAATCAATAAACGATCACCGCACGAGAAGCGTATTTGACGTACCGAACGATCGCGCGTCATCGACTGCCCGAGCATCTTGCCCAGAAACGCGCTCGTCTTTGCCTTGACCGAGTTTTTCATGCCCTGGAAGACGTTCAGTGGCCAACGTCACACCGCCACAGCCGAGGATTGCGCACCTTGTCACAGTCGACTCTGGAGGTCGTTCTGGAACGTGGACTGGCCATGACCCAGTCTGATCCGCTAGGACTGACGGGGTCTTTGGGTGGCTTGGTCTTGGGCGCAGCTGTGATCGACAGTTTGGGTGGTGCGGGAGAGGTCGCGTTCGTCGAGGAGCGTGGCCGCGAGGATGCGGGCTGCCGGAGAGTAGAATCTACGGGGATGCTTGGCAATGGAGGAGGGAGCTCCGGCCGCTTTTCCTTCTGCGATGCAACGAGGTTAGGCGGCACGACCGCACCCCTCTCCTTCGCCTTGCGCATGAGGGTGGCCAGGTCTGGGCTGCTGGAGGTGCCGGGAGATCGATAGATGGAACGTCGCTTTGTCTGCATGTCTGGGTCTTCAGCGTCATAGAAGACTTCGTTGGACGAGGACGAGGAGGAAAGAGGCTGGGCAGAGTAGGGAACAGGGTTGCGGGAAGGCGTGGGTGGTACGATGATGGGTGTGGGGGGCTGCTGTACGACGCGAATCGTTCTTTGATCTTTCTCTGGTAGCGATGGCGATGCAAGGTCGCGTCTGTCCACCGCACCAAGGGCGTCCACGTCCAAGCTCTCCCTGATGACCACCGTCCCTCCAGTGCGCAAGGCCTGCTCAAAATCCCCTTCCGTTCGCGAGAGCCGTCGCGCTGCCGTCGCTACTACGTCTTTGGACGCTACAGGCAGCAGGCCGGACGTGTATGATGGCACCGGAGTACGCGGTGAGGGCGCATTTTTGAAAAACGATGCCAGGTTGACGACGGCGGGTGGTGCAAGGATTGTACGGGGATCGCGGCCGAAAGGAAGGGTCGTTGGTCGACGTCGCCCGTCGTTCGCCAAACAGAGCTTCTGGATCGCGTCCGCTTCCAAGTCACAAGGTCAACCCTGCACGAAATGCCCACGCAGCACCAGTCGTACAACCGTCGTATTTCTACACGTAGAATAACATTAGAGGGCAACATACCGCATGTGTGTGCAAACTATTCGTGAAGAAAAAGAGAGGGCGAATAATCTATGATCAATCAATATATCTACATGTCCTGCGTTCCAAGCAAGAAAATATATGCACGCAGGTCCCCACAAGGTGACGAAAGCTAACCGCAGCCCACGCACTGCATATTATGTCAGAATCAGAGAAGGGATTCGTTCCCTTTACGTGTGACGGGAGAGCTCGGCAGCCCCGTTGACGTCCGCCGCTGTCGCTTCACCGCTGCCGTCGCAGCCTGCGACATTACCCCGTTCGCTGCCCGATTTGAGGGCGCCGCACGGGTACCTGCAATTCCGGTGGGAATGGTGTTCGTCGTAGCCGAACGGGGTCTGCTGGATGCGGCGATCTTTGGCAGTCCAGCGCCTCCGCTCTTGCGAGAGGTGTTGCCATTTGGCGTCCCAGATGCCCGATTTCTGCAAGCAAGCACGGTGAATGATGGGACGCAAAGTCGTTGAGCGATCCCACCTTTTCTTGATAACGTCGGTCTTGAGCGACAGTGGGCGGACGACGCCATGTAGTTTCTGGGCGACAGTCACATCAGGAATCGATTCGCGGAAAAGCGTCGGTCACACTCACGAAGAAAAGCCCACAGGCGTTGCCTGTCCCACATCGATCAATCCAAGGTTGATCTAAGGTGATGCGGCGACTTACAAAGCGGCTGTCCCTCCGGGTCACGTCGCCACAGTGGAGTGTTCGTCGTCTGACAGTTCGTGCAGGAAGTTTGGGGTTGATCGCCGTCATCACTGCTTCCCTTGGCGGTAGCGCCGCTGCTACCCTCGGGAGTCAGTTCTGGGGTGGTCGTCGCTGATCTGGAGTCCGCTACTGTGCCGTTGGCCGTGGACTTTCTTCGTTGCAGCCCTTGGGCGACGCGATTTGTCGACGATATCTTGCGATTGGATATACGTGGGTTGGCGTTGTTGGTGCCCTCGGCGGACGGGGGAGATGAAGCACTGGACGCGACGTAAGGTTCAGGAGAGGCGGTCGACGAGGGGAGGCCATTGCCCCAATCGCTGGTCGGGCTGGCATGATAGCTCTGCAAAACCAGCTCTCCGTGTTCTGCGGGCAAGATCTGCGTTGGATCGACGTGAGTATACGGCCCTTGACCCAGGTTTATCCCGGCGTCTAAGGATGGGAAAGGGAGCCCGAAGAGTTGACGGTAGTCGTCGGGGGGATAGTTGGCAGTGTGCAACTGTTGAACGTACTCGTCTGCCATCGCGGCGTTCGCGGTGGTAGCAGCAGTTATTCCGCCGTCGACAACAGGGGGAGAGGCAACCGAAGGCGTATAAGTAGGTCCACTCAGCGAATGCGGTGCTGAGTCATGGAAATGTACATCAGATGCTCTCGCACCCTCGGTGCTTTGGAGCATGTGTGGGAATTCATGATGTGATATGGCGCTTCCTGAGTTGAAGTCGAACATTCCCTCATATGGCGTGAAGGTGAAATTGAAGGCGGTAGACGGGAAAGAACCAGTACCAACGTACTGATCCGACTCTCGGAGTTTCGTCGAGCGTGGATTGCCTTCCACATTTGACGGATCAGCTCGTAGTATGCTCTCTGCATGTGGTGCGTCCGCACGCCGCTTCTGGCCCGCTAGGCTATCTGGGGACAGAGGCTTGCCATTCACTTGATGTCTACCACTCGGGCCAGTGAATATGCCTTCGCGCTCCACAGTGTGATCAAAACTCGTTTTGCGCACGTGCCTTGGGAACGCACGAGGCATTGATGACTCGTTGTCAAGGGGGGACTTGGAGGGCCCATGAAGGCTCAAAGAAGGGAGCGAGGACGGATGGAAGGCAGAGTTGTTGAGTGTGGACAAGGAATGGTTATATTGATTAACGTGCGCATTGTCGTGAGTGGGGCTGCCAAATGGAGAAGCCTCGTGGACGGGCTTGCCTTCATAAATGGCGGATAGTGCGGAACGCATGCCACCTGAAGATGTGGCAGAAGGGCGCGAAGAAGCACTAGGTATGCGTATGCTAGGCGATGAGGTAGGGTCCGCCGAACATCGCACAGGTCGTTCAGGAGACTTGTCCATGCGAGCTTGGGCGGTTGGGAAAGGATACCGGGCTTCAAACTGGTTGTGCAGGACAGCGTGGTCGAACTGGGTTACCAACGGCGGGGGACGAGAGCGGGAGCGACTTTGTGGTCGCCAATCCATAGATATTCGAGATCTCGACCTGCTCACTGCCCGCCAGTCCATTGGCTCGGCCCTGAAGGGATGATGATTGTCAAGGCAGAGAGGGACGACGGAAGCAATTACGTACTCGTCGTCCTCTGTACTGTCCTGGTTCGTGCCGTCGAAGCCGATGACCTGTACCTTGGCCTTGCCTTTAGCGACCGGTCTTCCTCTTTCCTCTGAAGCGGGCAGAAAGTTCGGGGGGTCGTTTATCAAAGGACTCGAGAGGGCGCTTTCTGACTTGACGTGAACGGTGCCCTGAGCAGCGACGGAGTCTTCCTGCTCCTTTTTCTTTTTGAGGGCAAGGGCCATCATGCGCCAGGTGAGGTTTTCCATCCTCTGTGCATGTGGAAGGTGGGCCTTGGCGCGCGCATACATCTTCCAGACCTGCGTCGCGAGGGGATCTAGCCTGGCGAGCTTCTCAGGATCGGTCTCGCTGGACGATTGAATGTCTGGCGAACCCGAGAACCGAGTAGAGGTGAAGGAACTCGGACCGGGTTCGTTGCTGGGGGCGCTGAAGAGATCATCGGAAAAGAGGTCCGAGATAATGGCGGACTTTGAGTCGACGGAGAGGGACGTGGAGGTGGAGGGAGATGCGTGAACGTGGCCAGAGAGCGGGGATGGATCGGGGGCGACGATGCCATTCTGGGGTATGGTGAGCTGGGTGAGCGACGAATAAATGGCGGGAGAGGAGGGATGTGTGGACGTGGGGGACATCCAGAGGGAGGGGGGTATGGCGATGTGGGCGCGCTCGATGGGATTGCTGAAGGGCTGATAGTGTGCCTGAGGTATCGAGAGTGCGTCGGGGGGGAGAAAGGCGTCTGGGGACCCATCGGGACCCGATAGGGGACGATCAAAAGCCTGGGAGACGGGGTCAGGAGCGTCGCGTGACAGCCACGAACGGTGACCGACGTTGGTGTCTACACGGTGCGGCCCGTGCTGGCGCGGAGGGAGATCGTGCAGATGCGATGGGAGTAGCCGAGGCTTGTGCTCGTCGAAGGAGGACGGCTGTTTCGCAAAGGGGACACCGGGGGAGGGGAGAGAATGTGGCCAAGCAGGGTGATCGTGGTTGTGGGCATGAAGGCGATCGCGAGGGGGGTTCTGCCTGGAGAGGTGACGATGGGGGTCGTGGGGCACGGAGGTAGTCGGGACGGGGAACACGCCGTTGGCAGCGAGGTCTGCGAAGACGGCGGGGGAGAGCGGGGTGGCGAAGACAGAGGGCCAGTCGTCCAGCTGGTGCATCTGATCAGAGGATGGGTGTCTGAGCATCGAGGAGTCGGCGAGGGAGGAGGTGCGCATATAGTCGGAGACACGCGGGGCGGAATTCGAGTAGGAACACTCTGGGAAGCAGAGCTCTGTTTGGGGCCGTCGTGAAAAAAAAAAAAAGCAGAATGCGAGACAAACTGGACGAAGGAGCACTCCAACACACTCGACGCTGAAGGGGCAAGGAACGAGGCACATCCACCCTCAGCGCGTCGGAATTTAGCAGGACCCCGCGTTCTCCCTGTCGCCCTTTCTGGAAACGCGACCCCCCCATATTCACATGTCCACGTCCGGTCTGCGGGGTCCACGTTTTACATCCTCATGGTCCAACTGAGACGCCCTCAATACGTCATTTTTAATCCATTCATCCTCGGTAACCGCACCTAGGCCCATCAATCAATCTCTTCCTTCGGGAGCGTCTCTCCTGCACCCCCCAGTCGATCGCTCAGATCATCTTATTTTTGGCGGTGTACACCTTCGTCTTCACCGACCATCGGATCTTCGAACAGCTCTCCCTTGACGTCCAATACGCCTTTCCCTCGCCTCTCATTCCAACTCAGGTCTCTCACATCATCACCAGCAGTGCGTCCATTCCTCTTACGCCTTCCTGCTTTTGGTCCGACATGTGTCTAAACATGCTTCATGAGGTGATGATTACTCCCCCTATTTCCTTTTCTGGCCCTCTCAGCCGTTTGACAGCAGCCTGAGAATCTCTTCCTTGAAGGTTCAGTCCTCTTTGGTTCTTTGTCCTGATCTCCCCTCAGGCTGCAGTCCTGCTCCCCTCGCTCCCAGTGGCCCGCGCCACTCCACCTGGTCGTTGTGTACCAAACTGCGTTCGGTCGTCGCTTCCTCGCGTGGGTCACCCATCATGGCATCACCTCCCGACGTCCTTCCAGTTTTTCGTACCAGGCACGTCTCTTCAACTTACGACACTGTTCCATCTAAGCGGCGTGAGATCTAGTCACGTTATTACTTGATATTACCACCATTACCCTCTTCGAGAAATACGCCTCACCACAAGCTTTGCTGCGATCAGCCCCTGCAAACCTCCGATAGTTCGCGGTCACTCGTCAGTACCCCGACCACTTGTCGCCTTCCGTTCCGTGCCAGGGACTCATACCTTTCTCTTCCCTTTGCTCTTCCGTTTCCTTGGTTTGGCCTCGTCCTTGTCTTGCTCTTGCTCACCTGCTTCATCTTCCTCATCCCCTTCCGTCCCCTCAGCCTCCGCGTGTCCCCCCTCAATGCCATCCGGCTGCGGCGCCACACCGTTACCGTTTTCAACCCTAGGCAATGCCCGAGATCCCATTGACGCTTCCTGCGCGATCTTCTTGGCTGACAGCTTGGGATCATCTGACCATCCCCATACGTCTTCCACTTCCCCACGAACAAACGCCGTCACGACCAGAGACAGTATACATGCCGGACTAGGCAGGGTCCCGTCCAACTCAGGAGCGACACGGGGGGTATGGGTACGCTTACCTAAGGTACAATAATGCTGGCTGCGCCCTTTCATACACATGTAAGGCCACCATCGTCGTGACGAGCCCCACGACGTATGCCGTTAATGTGACAACGAAGTAAGGCTTCGCGAATGACGTCCCATTCTTCTCTGCGCGCGCGCGGTCGTAGCGAAGTGCATGGGAGATGAAAAGACCGGGAATGACGACGTCACCGAGCCCAAGCATATTGAACCCGCGTTCAGTGGCAAACGTCATCGATTTAGGCCATAGAAGTTTGATAGGCACGTCGAGAGAGGTAGCTACTTTTACCATCTGTGAAAAATCAGACAGGACCCTGACCGCTC
Source organism: Strobilomyces echinocephalus (assembly GCA_038090115.1). Lineage (NCBI taxonomy): Eukaryota > Fungi > Basidiomycota > Agaricomycetes > Boletales > Boletaceae > Strobilomyces > Strobilomyces echinocephalus. The sequence continues at coordinate 14,873 of JBBPMC010000836.1, forward strand.
ATAGTGGCGCACCTTACCACTTCAGTACCAAATACCCAGTAGATGTCGTAAAAGAACAGCCCTGACAAGAGGATGCAGCCCGTTCGGAACGAGTCCAATTTCAGGATCGACAATGAATTGTGCGAAAAGGAAAGCGCGAGAACGTTGGTCAGCAATGCAGACCTGTGAGATCTGGCAGACAGATTGTAGAAAATGGAAGGCAGAATTCCCACTGGTAACAGCGCCAGCGTTGGCGTCCGGAAGGACAACGAAACGGTCTCTACATAACCAACGTGAGATGATTGGTGCGTATATGCGCACTCGACGCACGAAGTGGACCCTTGAGTACGATGAACTGGTTCCGATCAAACGACCTCCATCTCTCACTGCCGATCGCAAATTTAGCCAACGATACCAACGCCTAGAGGTCCAACGGTCCACGTGGGTCAGCACGAACGCGTTTCGTCATCCAACCTCGACGTACCCGCCACACGCTCAACCCCCCGACGACCGTGAAGTACCAGCCGAGCAACCAATTGATCCATTCTTTACCCAAGTACGCGACCAACACGTACATGCCGAACAGGGTGACAGAGCCGACCTGGGGGCGCGGAAAGCGTGAGTGGGGTAGTTCGCGGAAGACACCCCACGGACGTGCAGCGTGAACTCACGATCGGAAACAGCCACGCGTCGCCTGATGACATGCGGTGTGGAGTGTCCAGTTCGTCCTCCTCATCCTCGAGGAGGCTCCGTTTCGACGCCTTTTGTTCATGCCGGTTAGTCTACAAGAAGAAAAAAGTGTTCTCGGACGTGGTCCTAGACGTGAGGCGAGGAACGCACCGTCAGCGAACCGAATGCACCGCAGTAGATGGAGACGGTCGCGAGAGAAAGCAGCCCGACGGACGGGACGACAGTGTCCCAGTCGATGTCTGGCATTTATTCGAAAAGGAGGGTTTACTGCGAAAGAGCGTAGCGGAAGGCGGAGGTAGTACGTAGGTGCTGAGCGACCGCGGCTCGGGACGGACG
>JBBPMC010000837.1:0-15853 GCA_038090115.1 Strobilomyces echinocephalus
AACAAGACCGAGCAAATTCGAAGCGACTGTAGAGTACTCATGTCAGGAGAAGAGGGCCCGACAAAGGCAGGGTAAGCTGTCTCTCATGTTCGAGTCCTTTGTCATCTCAGAGGTTTGCTTGGCGTAGTATGGACATAATGGCAACAACATCGTCATATCTCGAGCAAGGTTATGACAAGACCCACCGCTGGCTGTCGTTCGAATTCCGTCGCATAGGAAGGGAAAGTCATCTCGAAGTCAGTTCCGTCATGGGAGAAGCTATCCATCGGCTGTCGCAGCGGCCTGAATTACTGTCGTGGGTGCCTCGTCTTGTCTTGTCTTTCTGATCTCACGTTGACCGGACCACCCAGCGATGCGCTCACGCTCCTCTCAGACGCAAGGCAGAGTACACTCCTCGCACTCTTCCTCGAAGCCTTAACTCGCGGTGGTCCGTCTGGATTGCCACGACCAATCGAGCTACATGCACACGACCCCATTCGATACGTCGGCGACATGCTGGCGTGGGTCCATCAGGCAATAGCTGCAGAATGCGAGTTCCTCGAAAGTCTCTTTAGTTTGAACGGCCAGGCGCGTATGGTAGGGGCCGTACGGACGTTTAATGGAAGCGAGGAAGAGGAGTGGGTGAAAGAGTTGCTGAATTCCTCCGTGGGCAAGCTTTGCGTACCACTCAAGGTGAGCGAGCATCAGCGACGGTGCAATCCCGTCCATGCCGCTGATAAACTGCGAGCGTAGGTCCGGGTTCTTCAAACTGTACGAGCGCAGGAGAGCAGCATCGCATCGTACAAAATCGCGAATCTCCTTCAGTACTATATGCTCACTATGCAACGCACGATCGGAGATCAGTCTTTCCTTTCGCGGACGCTCCACGAGTAAGTTTGTTCGTCGTTTTCTCAATCATGGCTCATTGACATGCCGCAGGATAACCGATGTCAGCTACAAAGTCTTCTTTGATTCGATAGAGGCTCAAGGACGTGCCTTGCACCGTATACCCCTAGTTCGTCGATTATTATGGCTTCCTGTTGTTTCACTTGCTGAAAACGACAACTTGCTACAGGACCTCGACGATCTGTCTGTTTCACCTCCACATTCGATCATCGATCACGCCCAACTCCTGCGCGAAATCATGCAGGTCTACGATTCTTCCCTACTCAGCGAGGGCTCATCGGATCCCTCCGGGGCGAGCACGGGGTTTAAACGGATACTGGATATCATGGTTGATCCCGTGGTTACCACGTGTGCCGCCGCCGCCGAAGAAAAGGCCAGGCTGCGTCCGAGGTGGGACAGCGCGGTATTTATATTGAACTGTCTGGGCTACTTGGATGTATGTGCTCTTTTTAATCCGCGGCTATCTGCATTCTCATGTTACGCTCGCTTCGACGACAAGACCGTGCTCGAGTCGTTTTCGTTCACGGAAGAGAAGAGGAAAGAGGTGCGAGACAACATCGAAGAGCGGGTGGGACTACTTCAAGACGAGCATGTACGTGAACTCGACTTCTCTTCATTCGAACGCGTTCATCAAAAAGTGCAGTATGTAAACATCCTCAAAGACGCCTCTCTCAGCGACGCGATACGCACTTTGGAGACGCGAGACCTCGCGGTGAGTATCATCTCCACAGACACACCTTCGATGAACCTTCAATTTTCTACCCGACGTAGACGCCGCTCTCTCGTCTCCCTGCCACCGAACCAGAAGCGCTCACGAAAGCCCTCGCAAAGTTCTCCCTCTGGCTGTCGACGCCCGACGTCATCTCTTCGCCCCGCCTCTTTTCGCTCTCCTCGTCCCTCCTCGCTGGGCACGTCCACCGCGGTGCGCTGAAGCGACTCGTCCGGGCCTACAGCGCGCTGTGCGAAGAGGTCAAGGCGGAGAGCGCGCGAGGAAAGTACGTCGCAGGGAACGTGGTTCTGGGCAAGGAGCGGCCGTTTGGACAGGTGGAGTTGTTGAGGCAGATATTTGGGCTCGAGGAGGACGACGCGTGACGAGGGCGATCTGTCGTACCAGACTCGTGTTGTCACGGCGGGTGCTTGTATTGCCGTCGACGTTCGGGGTCGGTGCTCTCTCGGGTGAACTATTGAACGGATCTGAAACAGGGTGCGGTTGGGATAGCGTTGAACGTTGGTTAGTGATGAACTCCGTCGGGCAGCGGCAGGCGATGGTTCGAAAGTTGAGCCAGCTTACCAGTGCAGCTGTGGAGGGATGTTTTGTTTCATATCCGGCCATCATATCGGCCAGCAGCAAGCCTGAGAGGACTATTCCCATCAAGGGAAACCCCAGACACGTGGATCGGTTTTGGCAGGCGTAGCTGTCCCCAAGATGGCCTGGCGAACCCATGGACAGCAATCTGTGCGAAATCAGATCGGACTAACACGGGCGATCCCACCCACATATAAGAGCATCTCCTTCATCGCCAACGCAAGTCGCTCAGACACGACACACCCTTGATCCAATGACATCGCTCACCGTAAGTTCAGGTCTATCGCACCCCGTCCCGACATTCACGCGGACCGAAGTAGATCGAGTCGCTCAAACAGCAAGAGGAAGCCTGCGTGCTCCCTACGTTCGACAGCGACGTCGCGTGGGAACTGGGCACCCTCATCCGCGCCCGCTGTCAACGCGACCACGCGCGCCCCGCGGTGGTCTACATAGCGCACGCCAACTCGGCCCAGCTCCTCTTCTTCGCAGCCTCGCGCCCAGGGACGCTCCCCGACAACACGCACTGGGTGACGCGCAAGGAAGCGGTCGTGCTCAGGTGGGGCGCGTCGTCGATGCGCATGCGGGTCCAGATGGAGCAGTCGTACCCTGGGTCGCACGTGCAGAGCGCGCTCAAGGACAAGTTCGAGATGACGGACCCGAGCGTGTACGGGTGTCATGGAGGCGGGTTTCCGGTCCGAGTGAAAGGCGTGGAGGGCGTCGTGGGCGTGATCGTGGTCAGCGGGTTGAAGCAGGAGGACGACCATGGCGTCATCGTCGATGAGATTCAGGAGTACCTGGCCAGGTTGAACAACTAGCGGTTTCGCGTAGTGTCACCAAGGGGCCCAGAGCGACGTATGAACGATCGGTATTGATACCCTGTTTGGAATGGAATCGAGCGGGGTTCGTGGTAAGAGAACGACCAGACGTAGGCCCTCGAAGGGGATGGAGGACGGTGGGTTCCGTCAAGCCCGTCTTTTTCATGACCCCAGAAATCCGCGTGCCAATCGGCATTCCAGGCAACCCCGATGTTCAAATATTCATGCTGAAAGCCATCGAAGGCTTCCAACATGAATACTTGAAGATTGAAGGCGTTCGACGGTTCGAGCACGTCCGACGTTGTGGACAAGAAGTCTGGCGGCACAAGCGATTCATGCTCCGCGCCAAATTCCCCTGACCGCCGAGTCAAGCAGCTGGTGGCAGACTCTGTACAAAAATCTGACTCGTCTTTCCCAAATGCATCCCAATCTAGTTCCCTCAGGCTGTCCTAGTCACGGACTGAACCGGCGAGTGCAGTTTACTTGAAGGACTCGCCGTCGTGGAAGTCGCAAAGTTGGAACTTCGGTAAGCGCCGGGGTTTCGTCGTTGCAAAGTACCCTCCGTAACCTTGAGAGCAGGTATGACCATCCTTCTTTACTAGCTCTGACGGTGGCCGCGGTCACTACGTCGGCGGGCCCTATTCGTGACCGGATACCACTAACATTCCCATTCTTCAGAACTCACTGACCTGTGATCACTTGCGGCCATTGACCTCGCTGTATGACGGGTTCGCCGCAGCTTATGGCCGCAAAATCGTCCACGTTGCAGATTCGCTTTTCGATCATCCGCGAGCCTGACGGATGCAATTCGAATCTACCGGTCGTCGCTCACACCTTCCATGTCCACAGAAGTAAACTGTAATTTTCGGAGGAACAGCAACAGAAGAAGCAAAGCGCAGGGCACGGGAGCCCGTCGTGGCGGACCTCGTCCCGCACTCGAGATGAATAAGCCGCCGACGGCTTTCCAGACGGAGATCCACAGATACCGCTCGTGCATATAAACCTCGAGGGCCCCACCGCGCTTCTCCCTGTCTCCGCAGACAGACAGATGGCCAACTCACAGGACATCTACAAGTGGCGCGCGGTGAGTGTTCCAGTCCCCCCCTCCTGTCGTCTCCATCTCATCGTCGTCGCTCGCACCCGTCTCAGGCACCCCTCGAATCTATCAAGGCACACGAAGAGACCTGCGTGCTCCCCAGCTTCGGCAGTGACGTCGCCTGGGAGCTCGGGACCCTCATCCGCGCCCATTGCCAACGCGACCACACGTCCCCCGCCGTGATCTACATCACGCACGCCAACTCGGCGCAACTGCTCTTCGCCGCCGCCTCAGGGCCAGGGACGGTCGCCGACGACACGCGCTGGGTGAAGCGCAAGGAGGCGACGGTGCTTCGGTGGGGTGTGTCATCGACGCGGATGGCTTGGCAAATGGTCGAGGAGCGGCCCACAGCGCAAACATTGGACTCGTTCAAGAGTAGGTATGATCTAGCGAGTCCGAACGACCATTACAGTCTTCGCGGGGGCGGCTTTCCAATCAGGGTGAGGAACGTGGAGGGCGTCGTCGGCGTGATCGCTGTGCACGGGACGCCCGACGATCATCGCGTCATTGTGGAAGGCATTCAGGAGTACCTTGCGAGGAACCGTGGGAGTAGCATTCGCGTGTAATAAACTCAAGCTGCGACAGAAACGCTATAGTTTGGCGTCGCCGCAACCATTTCGCACTTCTCGTGGACCGCGGTTGTTATCGGCAGGTAGCCGCTGATTCAGACGCAGCTGTCTTGGCCCAGTTCCTTCATCAGGGCCACTTTCGCTTCCCCGTCGAATGACCTCGTCGTCGATTGACCAAGCATCCGAGAAACTACAAACACATACACTGATTGCAGAACTACTCAACATCTAGAGATTCTATGGCACACGCGATAGCCATACATACACACATGCGACAATCGAGGACCAGCTGGACCGCACGATCGCCGTTTCATCAGACCCGCGGAACACGAATGATCGAGATCAAGACGTTGATGCCCTAAACGTCGGTGAGCGCATCGCTCGACCATCGCGTCGCGTCCGACTCACCATCGCGATGACGCCCGAGATCCAAAATGCCTTGCCAATAGGGACCGGCTGGAGCCGAAACACGAGCGCGTACACGACGCCCCCGACGTTGCCCATGCCCCCTACGATGCCGCTCTGTGGTTCGTGGTCAGCGTCGACGTCAAGCTTACAAGCGAAAACGAGGTCCTACCACGAAACCGTTGGAGCCTTTGCAAGACGTGAGTCCGTCGTCCTACATCGCTCGCAGCCGGAAATGACACTCACGTGGGTTACAGTGAGGAACCAGCGAAAAGTTGGCTCCGTTGGCGGCCTCGTTGGCGACGGCGAGGACGACAATCATCCCTATGACCACAGACACTGTCGCACGTTTCCACCGTCAATATGTCATGCGGACAGAAACTGCAGAGGAAAAAAAAAGGTGCTCACGAGAAGGATGCTCGTGGCTGTCGATGTACATGCCGAGCCCGAGAGAGAGAAGACCCTGTACGACGCCCAGGGACGTCATCAGGTATTTTTTTCCAGGAACGCCCCAGTACCTGTACACAACGTCGCCCAAGTATCCGCCTGCACTTCACAGTCAGCGACACAGACGATGACGATCGCGGAGCAAGATACTCGCCAAACGGACGCGAGACGACGTTCAAGAAACCGAAGACGGACGCGATCTAGCGAGGCTAAAGGTCAGGAGGCGCACGTCAGATGGCGTCGCGTCGGTACTCACATATCCGGCTTTTGTCTGACCAAAAGTCTTGGACTTGTACAGGTTGAGCAACACGTCCGCCAAATAGTTGTCGATGGCAACCTGATACCCCAGCGTCGTGAAATATCCGAACGCGGGGAGCCATGTGACGGGCGCCGAGACGACCTTGAGCGCGAGTGCCGGCGTGAGCTCGGCGGTGACCGCGTAGTCGAGCTCGGAAACCATGTCTGGAGGCGCGTCCAGTCGAGAACCGCGTCACGAAGGAAACGACGCACTGATGTCATGCACGAGCTCGGTGGTAACGCGCACGTCGGCCGTACCGCCCTTTTTCTCCGGGTCATCCTTGTCTTCGCCGGCCCCGTGACCAGCGTACGGCTGGTCCTCCTCTGGAACGGTGTCTGGAATGGCGTCCGACACTTGTTTAGCCGGGCGGGCGACCGACTCGTGCCTATCGCACCATCTGCCGGCGGGGTGGTCCGTCCCGAACACCAAGAGGGCGGCGGAAGCGAGGAGCAAGCAAGGGACTGGGATGATAGCGAACGACGCGCGCCACGCGACGTGCGGCGTGATCCCAGTCGTGGTCAGCGCGTCGTACAACGCAATCATGACGATGAACGTGACGCCGCCCCCGGCGTCGCCCCAGCCCGCCGCGAGCGCGTTGGCTACGAGACTAGGATCAGCCTCGAGTGCCAGCACGCGAGAATATGACTCACCCGTCCCGACCACGTTCCTGTCGAAGAAGACGGTTGTCCACGCCTGGCACGTGACGAAAATGGCGCCTAGAACGCCAATGAAGAAGCGAACGAGGTAGAGGCCGTAGGCGGTGGAGATCGTTCCGGCCAAGCCAGAAGGAATCGCGCCCATGACGAGCAACCCAGCCATGACCTTGCGCGGACCGTACCCTGCAACGGGGGTGAGAAGGGCGCGTCACACATCACAAACCATACGAACAGTCGATCATAGGTCCGATGATCACTTCAGTGACGAGTGTGGCGCACAGCGAAATCACGTTGGAGTTGCCTACGAAATGATGAGCATCTCCACGGACGCCCGACGCGAGCTACTGACCGATTTGTGCGGCCGTCAAGCCAAGGTCCTTTTTGATGACGTCCGGAATAAGTGGGGCGAACGCAAACCATGACAAACTGCGCGAACAAGTCTTGCAGGCAGCGTCACGAACGCTGCTTAAGAACTTACAATGCCACGAAAAATCCTATCCAAGCTCTGCAGGGTGCGTCAGCAATCGCGGCAATGAGACCGCGGCAACGAGACCGGGGAGTGCACGAACAGATGAAAGTTGATCATGTGTTGGTTTCGAATGCATAGTAGAGGCAACGAGGAGCATTTCAAGTTGGTAGGATTGATCACTACCTCCCTGAAGTTGATTCCTCGGTGCGTGGAGCGACTGTTTGAAGTCATGGTGGATCAGCTTCCGTGAGGCACTTTTTTTCTCGTTCCTCGGCCCTTTTTATCTCTTCCCTGACGACCTAGCATAGTAAAATGGGTCGGAACCTGGCCATGTATTCAGGGATGCTACGTGAACACCCCAGAAATGAACTGTCAAAGATAAGAGCCTTCAATGGACTATCGAATGACTCTTGACGTGCATGGGCGGCGAAGATAAGCACGATGAGAGATAAGGCCAAAACAGGTCGTGCTGTACTGCTCCGGATGTCCGATTGCGAATAGGACTGCGTTCTAGCGGGCGTCTCGTGAACCCTGACCACGGATCGGACTCTTAAAGATGACGTACGGACCTGACGGGTTCACGCGCCAGGCCTGGTGCGGTGTGAGTGGAAAGAAAGGCCGCCCCTTTCCTCCCAAAGTGACATCCAGTTGGCATCAGGTAGTCGTTCCCGTCGTCGGCCGTCATCGCACGAAGTACCTGGGGATTTCATCGCAGCGCAAGGTGGCGTGCATTTGTCCATAGAAGGGAAGTTCATCGTGAAACAACTCGTCTGCAAACTAGGACGAAAACGCACACGTACGTCTCTCTGAATGAAGAGCGAAATACACAATAAGTATCGACCCATCAAGTTATAGCTCACTTGTCACCACTCGAAGCCAAATTTATCGGCTATTTCGAGAGAAGAAACTTACCTGCAGCGCCGTAATGCAAGGCCCCCGGAAACACATGGCATTATTATTTTTCTAGAAAATAACTTATGTCGGGAAATTTACAAGGCGGTGCACCCGGACGGGGAAGTGCGGTGCCACGCTCGCTCATGTAAGCGTCCGAACGCGGCCACCCCCCCTGAAGGCCGACCGGGGGGGAAGGGAGACAGGCGGGCGAGCGCGCCGGCACAGCGACACGGCCTTGGAACTCGCTCTGTGAACGTTGGAGACGGGTGGTCGTGCGCCGAAGAAGGGTCTCCCGCGAGGGAATCGCGCATGAAGTGCAGGAAAGTGGTGCGAAAGTGGTGTAAAGTGGTGTAAAGTGCCTGTTTGGCGGGCGCGAGCGCGTAAAGTGAGATTCGCCGGAAAATTTACAGCAAATTCGGTAAATTCGGACGCTGATTGGCTGTCCCTGTAAATTTTTCCTGGCCCGCTGGCGCGGGCAAACACGCTCGGGCCCAATAATTATTCGGCCGCAGGCCAGTCGTAGTATCGCGCAATTTACGCCTTCCAACCTCATGGATACCTTTTTTTTTCCTCCGTGCACGCGTCGACCCCCCCCCCCCCCCCCCCCCCCCCCCCCCCCCCCCCCCCCCCCCCCCCCCCCCCCCCCCCCCCTCCCCCCCCCCGTCGCCTCCACGTTCTCCTTCTCTCCCCGGTCGAGCCGGTCGTCGAGCGCGAGCCATCAAAAACTCGGATCGCGCCCGGTGGCAGTGCCCATTGGAATAATCATACTTTTCAAATAACGCGCCCCTTGTCCGTCGTGGCCCATCGTCGTCGTCGCCACCACTTCGCTCCTCGTCCGGCTCCAGTGTGGCCCCGATTGCGCCCAGGGCCTCCTGCCTCAACCTCTTCCGCGCTCGCCGTCGCCGCTTTGCGTGACGGACATGCACGCCCATTGTCAGCCTGTCCACTCTCCTGTGTTCATTCAGGTCCCTACCGGGCCCCCGCCGTCTCCAAACGAGCCCGACTGCTCGTTTGCCGCCACCGTTATTTTTTGGGCGTGAACACAGGCCTAACACCCCGCTGTGTGACCGTTCGCGATGATAACACGCATTGTTATTGACATACATATGATTTGATTGTCATAACTACAACCTACATAAAATACATACATCTCGAACACTCGACGATGGGAACTTCCTACCGTACCGCGACACACAAGCCGCATCGCACGACCCGCTGGCATCTTATGAAGGGGCGCAATTAAACAACGCCTTCAAATCAGCGCTTCGGTACTAAGGCTCGTCGTGCGCGCGAGACTGCTGATTGGACTGCTGATGCGCGCCCGGGCGACTTCAAACTGGTCGAAGCAGCAATCACAGCGCTGGGCGCCGAACACACGAGCCTATACGTTATGTTCCGAAATAAACAAATAAAAACAGATTTGGCAAGACACTGCCAGTGTCCGGTGTCCTATGTTCCGTAAGCTGCAGGTATTGCTAGCCGCGAGTGGTAACACACGAACGCAACACTCGACGCAACACTCGCCGAAGTCGTTGCGCTCCACAAGTATGTACATGCCCTGGTCTCTGCGAATGGATCTCGGTCGAGTGAGGGTGGCGGTACCAGAACCTGGCGCTTTTAGTCTCTCGAGTTTACGAAAGGCGTCACAGGACATCCAGTTCGAGACTAGCAAATCGGGCACAGAAGCATCTCTGATGACTTCCTGTGGTCGCCGTTCCTCTTTATGTATACTAGGCCACCCGAAACGTCAGACTTGGTAGTAACACTCACCGTGAGTTGGAGCACGCCTCGCTCGTTTCGACCGCCGAGAAAGGTCTGCTGACCTCTCACCATTCGGAGGAGCCCTGGACCCGATTCAAATGGAAAGCTCTCCACAGACCGCTCGACGTTCCATTTTCCCGCAAAAAGAGTTCGATGAATGTACGCACACCACGTAGGTACTTATGTAATGCGGCGCTGTCCGTTCATTCGGGGCACGGGGCCGAGACCCTGACTTGTTTGGCGCAAGGCGGCGCTCAGGTTCCGGTGAAGTCCGTCGTTCCACGTGCGGGGTCCAGGTGGAGCAGGGACTAGCAGTCAGGGTCTCCGGCGGACGAGACGAAGTTCAGGAATAATTCTGAGATGACTGATCTGGACTGGTACGGACGTCATGGCAGCGAGCTCCCGGCGGAGGGTACTATGTAAGAGACGTAAAATGGAGTCGTGATTATGTACGATCTGAATGCCCCCAGGGATCCAGGAGTTCCTGACCGGATCGAGCGGGTGGAGCACTTACTGATTGACTCGGTTGAGGCCCAACCGAGCCCAGAGCATGCGAATGTAGCGAAGACGCAAAGATGTAAAATGGTGGCGAAGCTCAGCCACTAGCAGTGAGAGTAGAATGCGAGCATCGGCCGAGCTGTCGTGTTTCGTCCGTCGAGCGACACGCCCATTTTTTTCGTGTGTAAAAATCCGCATGACCGACACCGATAGTCCAAACGCTCTCGAGGCGCGTCAGGCTCTGCTGCGGTATGACAGAAACATTCGAGATTCGATGACGTCGACAGGGTACGGCAGCGCAAGCCTGCTCCACCCATGTTTGGCTATGGGGTAATAGAGGGTAATAGACGCCGGCGGGGCGTCGACAGTCATCGTAGCGTGGGGACCAAACATGGTCAGGAGGTGCAGTGGCCCATCAGATGCCATTGGCAGCTCCACCACCGGATCTCTCAACCATATGCCATCCTTGTGTATTTTGCGCCGGCAGCTGAACCGAGTACACGGATGGTGACCGTCCTTGATATGGCGCGTCAAATCATTCCTCGATGCTGCGGCGTTGCAATTGCAAATTTCTCGGCGAGCCACAGGGGGCGGGGAGCGTTCGAATGCGTCATCTGGTCTGCAAAGCCAGGAAGCTAGAGCCCGTTGGGCCGGACGTTCCTGCATCTCAGACCGCCGACAGAACTGATGAGCACAGGGACGCTCTTCCAGATGCAGGTCGATCAAAGGTAGAGCGCGAGGGACAGATCGAGTCTTTGAAAGAGATCGAGACCCCGACGTCCGCCCCGCGCATGCAAAGTTCGAGGACTACCCATCGCCTTCAGTTTGAACGCTCGAGCCCTCGCGTCTCCTCGGGCGTCCCATGAGACACCCGATATCGTTTATGCCGACATGGATCGAGCCCTTGAGCGTATCGAGACCACCGTCTCCGGCGGCAGCGGAGGCAGAGAATACGGTTCCTCATCCTTGTGCGTGTCGTCCCCGTCGCGTACCATGCACGCTGCTCGCATTTATTCGCGTCGGGCCCCGGGTACTCGTGACACGCGCCGGGTGAAACTACGTGAGATGCGGCGTCCTCGTCGCGCGTATGGAGCGAGAGCACTCCTGGGCTTGGACAAGCAGCGACACAGCCCAATGAAGGTGAAAAGCGTGGGAGTCTGTGGGGGTGGCAAGCGGGTTTGGGAAGTTGCCATGGTGGACGGCATCCCTAGAGCGAGAGGGACAAACAGGAATGCCCGCTGTTTTCGCGAGGCCCCGAGGCTCGAACTAATCAAAGGTTGATGCGCAGAATGTAAGCACGGGCAAAGCGGGCTTTTTGGGAACGACCTGCCTGCCAAGTCCTGGTCGGACCAGAGCGCCAGCATGCGGCGCACTCAGAGAAGACCACACAAACACTAGTCGTCATTTCTCGTCCGCCAGACAGAAAGGTGCCGGGTCCGTAAATACAGCGACCTGAGCGCGATGACGGTTCGCCGACGAATACTTTCTCTTGATCGAAAAGACGACGATTCCGACGACCAGGGCCCTTCTCACCGTGCCTGCGACAATCTCGATCTGCGCTTCGGTTAGACAATGAGGCGGCGGCGACCGAAGGCGAGAGCGACGGAGTGAGCGATTGTTGAACGACGCAACCAGTGGAGGTCGCAGAACGATAGGCGGTGGTAGTTGTCGGACTCAGCTCAGGATCGTCTGGAAGACGGTCCGATGAGCGCGGCGTGCGGCACCTCTGACGATCATCACCTACCACTTACTTCCTGAGGGATGCTTACGTTGAACGTAGTTTGCTGTACAGGAACGCGTCACACAAGTGGGACGCGGTCCGTGCTGGTTGTGCGTACGTTGACGTCTTGATACGCCCAGCGTGGCACCGCTGTGCCGTTCGGAATACCTAGGAGGAACCTGCTTGGGTGGTGGAATTTGTGGATGCGACACGGTAGTCGGAGACATATAGAGCAGTTGGTTTTCCACGTAGGCCAGCCGATGGTGACAGGCCAGGGTTGCAAGATGCGGCCTTGGGCAGGTGTGTTCGTTACCTGACGATCGTGTCTGTTTGGTTCTGGCAGAGCGCACAAGCACAAAGAAGGGTGTACGTGAGGGAGTTGCATAGACAAGCATCTTGAATTGCTATTGGACCAGGATAGTAACCGTTAGGCTGGGCGGTGACAACGAGATCTGGCTGGATATCAGAACTAAGAGAACGTGGTCGAAGAAAGCGTCAACGGACTGCCATCGTTACAAACGGACTCGGATAGTGCTACTGCTGCGAAGACAAGGGAAGGACCACGAGTAGGTATGTAGTATGTAGTGAGACTTGACCTTGTGGACAGTCAAGTCCAAACAGGCGTCAACACAACGCGCGTCGCGCCGGGAGTGTCCTCCACTCATAAGTAATCGACCATGGTCGCATCCACGACGGAGCAGGTGCGCCCACTCGATGACCACGCTCCAGCGCTGACGACGACCACAGCTGACAGCCCTCGCGACCACCACCGTCAGTGAGTATCCCCAGCGTCGCACACGCCGCCGCGACTGACCGATCTCCAGTCGTCCACCCGCTCGTCCTCCTGTCCGTGACCGACCACCACGCGCGCTCCGTCTCCCGCAATTCGGCCAAACGAGTCATCGGCGTCCTGCTCGGCCAAGACGCCGGCAAGACCGTCAACGTCGCCAACTCGTTCGGGATCCCGTTCGAGGAGGACGAAAAGGACAGCAAGACGTGGTTCCTCGATCACAACTACATCGAGGGCATGTACGACATGTTCAAAAAGGTCAACGGTGCGTCCACCGCTCGCCGTCTCGAGCGTCGCCTGAACACGCCCCGGCAGCGAGAGAACGCATGATCGGATGGTATCACACGGGACCAAAGCTCAGGGCGTCGGATCAAGAGATCAACGACCTGTTCAAGCGGTACATCGCCAAGCCCGTCATGGTCATCGTCGACGTGCGACCCGACACTGTCGGGATACCCACGGACGCCTACTATGCCGTGGAAGAGATCAAAGACGTCCGTCCGTCCTGCTCGAGGCCCCTCCATCGATGACGTTTTCCCCCAGGACGGCACGGAGACGCGCAAGACGTTCCTCCACGTTCCCTCGGCGATCGAAGCGGAAGAAGCCGAGGAGATAGGCGTGGAGCATCTCCTCCGCGACATCAAACACTCGACGACGACGACCCTCGCGACCCGCGTGAGCGAGCAGCTCGCGTCGCTGCAGGGGCTGCAGTCCCGGCTGCGGGACGTGCACAGCTACCTGCTGGACGTGGCCGCGGGGGCGTTGCCGGTGAACCACCAGATCGTGTACCACCTGCAGGACGCGCTCAACCTGCTGCCAGATCTGAGCGATCCGGCACTCACGCAGAGCTTCACGTCGAGCACCAACGACGAGCTGTTGGTCGTGTACCTGAGCACGCTTTTGCGCGCGGTGATCGCGCTGCACGCGCTGGTCGACAACAAGGCGACGATAGGGCGAGCGGAGATGGACGACGGCGTGGATGAAAAGGAGAAGAAGGTGGAGGAGGGCAAGAAGGAGGGAGAAAAAGGCAAGGAAAAGGACAAGCCGGACTCGGACAGGGGCGTGTAGTCGGCACGTGTTGAGCACGTGTTAGTGCACCGTGTGATCGCATTTTTTTTCGCTCCTCTTCTCCGTACCTCCATCGCACCTCGTCCTCGCCAACGACGACGACGGAGAAAAAAGAAGGGAAAAAGTGCGTGTGTCGGCGAACATGACGAGCTCGTCGTGCGATTCGTGTCCCTTGTCGCCCCCCTGACCCCCTTCGTTTTTCAGGCGCTGAACAAGACGTATGATGTCGGGTGCTCGTGGATGTTTCAACTGTGGCGGCTGTGCGTGGTGTTTTCGTGTCGTTCTTTCCTCGTCGTCGGCGTAGCGATCGCCCATTTCATCCTCCGTTTTTATCTACGTTCTCTTTCGTGCGGAGCGGTGCTGACGTGGGACCGCCGTGTTCTCTTTTGCTTTGCATATCGTACCGATGCGTGTGATGGTCGAAAAACCGGTCGATCGTCGCGAAATCCATGTCGTTTTTCCCTCACTTGCTCTCCGGTGTGCGTCTCAGTCGGCCACCAAGCCGCCAACTGCCCCAAGGCTGGCACGCCTACATGGTAACGTCCGATCAAACTCGTGTGGGGGTCGTCGTAGCTCATTCGTCTCGCGCCTCGGGCTTCCGTCAGCTACAACTGTGAGTCTTTCGTCGGGCGTCTAGGGGTTGGAGACGACTGACGCCCGTGGCGCAGGCGGCATGGAGGGCCACGTCTCGCGGGACTGCTCGATGGAAGCCAAGGCCAAGTCGTGCTACAAGTGTGGTCAGGAAGGACACATCGTGAGGCTCCCCCCTCTCTCTCCTCTGAGCTTCCGGTGCTGACGGGCCGTAGTCGCGCGATTGTCCTCAGAACCTCGGCGGAGGCGGCGGCTACGGCGGGGGTGGCGGTTATTCGAGCGGGTCCGGACAAGAGTGTTACCGCTGTGGCAAAATCGGGCACATCGCGCGCGCGTGTCCGGATGCGGCTGCCAACACTAGTGGGGGTTATGGCGGCGGTGGATACGGCGGTGGATATGGCGGTGGTGGCGGCGGCGGTAGCGGGGGCAAGACTTGGTGCGTCGTCCGTCCGGGACTCGGACCGCGCTGACGCGCGCTTGGTTTTTTGGGCGGTCGCAGCTACACGTGCGGCGGCGTAGGCCACTTGTCGCGCGACTGCGTTCAAGGGTCCAAGTGCTACAACTGTTCTGGCATCGTACGTGGCCGACGGTCCTATTGGGGAGGACGACGCTGACGACTTTTTCGTAGGGACATATCAGTCGGGACTGTCCCCAGCCACAGAGGCGCGCGTGCTACACGTGCGGCTCCGAAGGGTGCGTGGTGACCGAAAGTGTCGTTACGCTCGCTCACCCCGTAGCAGACACATTTCTCGCGATTGCCCTGGCATCGGAGAAGGCGCTCAGTGAAGCTCGAAGGTGGGGAGTTCGTGCGCACCAGGGGCGTGATATCCTCATTGTATTGCTAGCCAACCTGTTTCGTTTCGTTTCTCCTAGTCCGATCTCGTCTCTGTCTTTCTTGATGTCACGTCTCACGACGCTCGTGTACGTTTGTCCTGTCTCGGTAGCATCGGCGAGTTGTTATGGATTCTCCTTACCCGGTTGGGTCCGAGAGTGAACGATTATTTTTTTTCGCACGGCGGCTTGTAATTTTCTCTTCTCGAATCCGCTCGTTTCCGTCCAAACACGTCGACTATGCAAGCTCTCCGTCTAGCGCGTCGACTCGCTGTGCGTCGTCTGACGACCGCCGCGCCCACTGCTTCTTCCGCCTCGAACCCGCTGCTCGTCCCACTGAGCAACGTCGAAGCCCAGTGGGAAGGACTGTCCAAAACCGACCGAGAAACCGTGCACAGACAGCTCGAAGAGATCCAGAAAAAGGACTGGAAAACCCTGTCCGTGGACGAGAAAAAAGCCGGTGCGTTCCTACCCCGTACTCGTCCCCGCATGGTCCGCTCACCGGGGGCCCAGCGTACTACGTCGCTTTCGGTCCCCACGGTCCCCGGACGCCCGTGAGTCCACCCGGGCAGGGCCTCAAGGTGTTTCTGAGCACGCTCGGGTTGGTGGGCGTCGCTGGTCTCGTTGCGTGGGCCGTTCGTGCGCGATGTGGGTGCCCGTCCCCTCCGAGTTCCACGGTTTGAGGAAGTCGCTGACGCTGATTCTCCCCCCCCCCCCCCCCCCGGCAGCACCACCCCCGCCAAAGACGCTCACG